>OVBJ01002263.1:0-19296 GCA_900406535.1 Noccaea bulbosa
GGCATCCACATATGGATTCTAATGGGCATCTATTACCCATAACAAAATTATTATTTTGTTAGATTTTCTTGTGAATTCTATTATCATGAAAAAGTTGTAGACTTCGTGGTGTCTTACACTACTTAAAACGACGACACGTCTCATAGCAATAGAACAAAACGGCAACCATAGTGTGATCCAGGATTCTCCTTCTCTCTCTCTCTCTCTCCACCAGAAGAAATGTTTTCTGGCTGGGCTCCAAACGTATGAACCTGGCTTTTAGATTGTTCAACCTCTTTCTACCTGAACCCAAAAACGAAAGCTTTTTATCATCGTGTTCCCCATTTTTTATCCAGCAGAAACCCTAATCGAATTATCATCTCTCTTCCCAACCGTCTTTTTGCTTCTCTCGCTCTAATCCCGCCTCGAATCTCAGCTTACTGGTTTGTATTAGCATCTCAAACATCCGGCTTTTAGCTTTGATTCAAAATCGATTGAGGATAACAACTTTAAATCGGCTCTAATGGTATTATCTATTCTAATTTTGGTATTATCTCATAATTAAAACAGGATGAACCGAGAACATGGGTTTGATTGAACCAAACATTGGTTTCATTTAAGTTTTAAGTTTGCTTAGATCCGCGTCCCCCATATATGTATTCGGGTGGTTTTTTTTTTTAATATAAACGATTGTACACAATTGACCTCTATTATACCTGTTTCCAAACATATTTTTTTGGTTTTTTGGTCCAAAAAGAAAGATGTAGAGATATTTATAAAGTGATCAATGAGACTTTGAGAAAGTGAATATAATAACGTCTAACAAGTTGTCAAAACATTAAAATTTTCCTAGTATCATAAGAGCTGAATTTGTAAGAATTCTATTATGTCTAGTTTAAATACATTTATTTTTGTCTGTCTCTATTGACATTTGTATATAAAATAAGAAATGGTGTAGTAATGTATCTGTCTATCTGATAATAAATGGAGTACATTTGTGTAGAAATCAATAGGTCTGACATCGTTTCTTTCTTTTTGTCGGTTTCCCACAAAGTTCAAACTCTTTTTTTATTTAGTTACTCCAACGTTCTCTTTTCCCTCTTTTTTTGTTCATCGATCTCTCTCTCTTTTTTTTTTTTTTTTTTTTTTTTTTTTTTTTTTTTTTTAAAAATNATTGAAATAATGCACCTTCAAGCTTCTGTTAAGAATATCCCATAAACAAACCAAAATTGTGATTTTATGGTTTGCACTTTGCACTGTATAAAGTTAGTTGAGTCTTGGTAATATATGAATAAGTGAATTATATATATGACAAATTATTACCCCGTAAAAATGTGACATTTCAAGTCTTTAAGATACGACCATAAATAATTACCATTATATATCAGTCTTTAAAGTATAAGTTAAATAAAGTTGACAATTAGGAATTGTCTGAAATAATTGTAAGTACATTCAGTGCCACTATGATAGTAAGTACTAGCAACTAACCAGTAACATCACCTTTTAACTTTTTGTTCTTTTTTTTATAATGATGTTGGTAATAACTCAAAATAACTGAATAATTGGGAGTATTGAAAATTTGAAATTAAAGACCAATCTATTCCCATTTCGAACATAGAATCAGAACACATAAAGACCTTAACACAAAGATGAGTTGCTGCAATCGAGATATTTAAAGTTCAGAAATTGGTTAGCTGCTAGTCATCATAAATCATAATCCATTGATTATCTAAACAATTTCATCTTAAGAAACCCATAAAGTCTCTTGAGATATGTTTACGTGGAGTATATAAATGAGAAGAAAGTTGAGGAACCCAAAGTTAAACCCTTTACACTATTTTGGTCAACAATCTCCAGCTCTGACTTTCTCTTTCTCATTCATTAACTATCAAAGAGACAAAAACATTCGAACATCACTATTTGCCTATGAAGATCAAATAGAAATAATAACCATAGATATATAAATAACATAAGAAGCTTTAAACACAAACCCAACTTTTTCTATTAAAAACTGGAAATTCTGTTTTTTTCTTTTCTATCTTCCTATAGGAATATGAATGAAATGATAATCAGATTTCAGACCCCATGAGTTTCCCTTATTACCCTATTTTCATTGCCAAGAAACTTGAGTTGGTGCACTAGTTGTGGTCGTGGCATGAACCTCTGCCAAAGACACAGCCATAGCCATCATCATCTGCTCCTCAAAACTCTCTGGAACAATGACCAGAGGAGGAGGTGGAGGAAAGTCGTAGAAGCTCTCGCCGTTCATGTAAGAAGAACTCACATAGCTGTTGCTTCCTGTTTCTCCCATCACGCTGTTGTTATGGTAATGCTGCTGCTGATGAACATCATGATCATGATCATGATGGTTGTCACTAAGCATACTGTATGAAGAAACATTGTTGTTGTGACTGTGACTGGAGGATTCGCCAACCATTTGCTGGCGTTCGGCAAGTGCAGCGATAGCACATGAAGACGGAGTTGTTGGAGCCGCTCGTGGTGGTGAAGAAACATAACTATCATCTTCTGATACATACTGATGACGCCTAGAAGAAGTCATTTCACCAGAAGCTGAGTTGCTCTGCATCCCTGTTTCCTGTTTTAGAATCATTGAAAAAAAAAAGCCATATTGAGGATTTGTGATCAAGGTAATAAAGTTAGACAACTTAAATAAATGTTTACCTGAACGGAGAGCCATATTGCTTCCATGACCATTAACTCCTCTAGATCAACGTCAACCTCATCATCCCTGAAAGAGTTTCCAGACAAATCATATTCATAACTCAAAGACTAAAGCTTCCATCAATATCCATTTAGCTCATGTAGTCTGAGACAGACCTGTTTCCTCGAGGGTGACTAGCAACTGATGCGTTCTGCGATGAAGCGATTCCATCGTCTTCTATGGGAGAATTGTAAGATATAGCTGAAGCTGAGCCATATTCCATCTCACCAGTGATTGCGCTTGTGCTAGAGGAACAAGATTCCATACGTTTCTGCATTTTCTCTTCATCATCCTGCATCTCTCTCTGCCTCATTCGTATTTTCGCTTCGATAACTCGTTGCTCTTCCTACAAAACCGATACAGAGAGACAGACGGAATGAACAAAAAGCAAATTCCATCAAAAAGCTTTATAAAAAGAAGAATGATTGTTTCTGACTTACAACTTGTTCAATGCCCTTCTCCTCTTTTGACTTTACTCCACGGTACTCGACAGCATAATTTGGTGTTTTACAAAATGGGCATCTCATGATGTTAAGGAAGACATAAAAGTAAAAAAGATCAATCAAATCAGAAAGACAAAGTTAATGCAGAGGATCTAAGATTTTAAGGATACTGAGTAGGCCGAGCTGAATTAGGATTCTTCATTTGCAAAAAACACTCTGCAGTAAATCAAAAAGAACAATCAACAATCAAGAAACAAGAAGAGAATAGAGTGAAATAGTTTACCTGTACAAATGCTTTTCATGCAACATCTTGACCTATTGAGGCTAGGATAATACTACAAAAATACAGCAGAGTTAGATCTACAAAAATGACACAATTGTGAAGCATTCTTCAGAGAGAGACTGGGAAAATTCACAAACCAGGAAGCAAATGGGGCATTCTTCAAGATCATGGCAGCTTTCGTCGTCTCCAGGATAGCAAGGAGCAAGCTTAGACTCAACAATCAGTTTCCTAAGCTTTTTTATGTCGACATCTTTATTCACATACAAGCCTTGTGGCTTTGTATACTTTTCTTCCACCACTTGCCTCTTCCTTCCCAGCCTATTACCCATCACAAAGCTCTAATCTTTTTTTTTTTCCACTACTAAACTCTATTCTCCTAAACCTTCTTAAAGAACAGAGAGATTCTGTCACTAAATTCACATTAACAGCCTAAAAAAACAATTCCTTTCCTACAAGCCTAATTGCTTCAAATTAGGTACAATCTTCTCCAATCTTCACCATATAAGAAATGTTTTCAAACCTGCACAAACGTGAATTCAATTTTCAGCACACAATTCGGGAAAAAGCCCTAATTTTTCTCCAGCCGTTTCGAAATGAATTGGCTTAGCAGACATTAAAGCCCTAACTTTGGAACTTTCCAATTTGGAGGCGAAAGCATTATCAAAATCCAATTAACGAATGTTACAAATCCCACGAATTTAAACAGAAGTAGAAAACCCTAAAAATTCTGAAAAAGCAAGATGGAGAAGAAGTACGGAAAAAGGATAAATCGGAGAAGAGAACCTGAGAAGTTCGAGGAACAAACGGCAGAAGAAAACAAGAAATGAGATCAAGATGGGTTTTGGGTAAACGATAAGAGACACGATCAGAACTTTAACTCTGTAGAGAGAGAGAAGAGAGAGGGAGAAGAAAGAAGATAAAAGCAAAGATACAGTGTTTGTGTGTGTCGCATTTCGTATTAATATAAATTCAGAGAACAACCAAAAAAAAAAAAAAAACAGAAGATTAGAAGAAGGGGTTGTATCTGAAATTTGTATTTTCTGTTTCGTTGCTTTTTTTTTTCCTTTTTGCGATAATTTTTATAGTAATATTTTGACGGAAAATCTCGAGAGAGAGAGAGAGATGATGATGAGGTGGAGACGCAAAAGAGGAACAGGAAACGATGGAGTAAGAGACGAGGCAAAGAATCATCCTCTTCTTCTTTCCCTCGACGCGCTTCTTTCATCGCGCGTGTCGCTCATTTTCACGTAAACGACGTCGTGTCGTTATATTTTTGGTTTGTTGACCAAAAAAAGATTAGAATATACGAAATCTTGTGAAGGCGGTTTTGTCTTAAACACCGAGTTGGGTCAGAATAATGTCTTTTTTTTCTTTCTTTTATCCATTTCTTAATTGTATGTTTGTTTGTCGCATTGTGTAATTAATCTCATATTCGTAACTTACCTTCAGATTATCTAATTGTATTATTTTCTTTTCGGATATTATTATTATTATTTTTTTTTGTAAACATTTTCGGATATTATTTGTACGAGGATTTACTTTTTTTTCATTGTTGTTCAAAGTATGGTGATCCTTTTTTAAAACTAGATTAGTCGGCGTTAGTGTTACGTCTAATTGAATTAAAAATGTTCTTCTTCTTGGCGACAAATTTGGTTACGGCCTTACGGGATTCTACTAGCTTATGCTTTTTACATTTTTATTATAAAGTTGGCGTTTAGACTTTCTAATAATCGTTGAATTAACCCCACTGATTACAAATAAAAATGTGAAGAGAAATGTTAGCTAATCTAAGAAGAAGAGAAAAATTGTAGCTGAGACGAAGAAATCAGATGTTTGTGTTTGGGTTGATGGAAAATAATTGGTTCAACCAACACAAAACTGGTTATGGTTTGTTAGAGAGGGTCAACCATGGGTTTTGTTTCTATTTGTCTCAGCCATCAACGCACTTACACAAACCTATTATACATATAAATACAAAAAGATTAGTTCACATAATGCTTGATTTGGTTGTTGTGAACTATAGCAAATTGGTTTAAGAAACACCTGTTAAATCGTCCCACGAATACTATAGTATCGTCGTTATTCAGGATATGTGCTTTGTAGAACATTGCTATAACTGTTCTGTGTTACTGAAAATAATTAAAAGGCTTTACAGTTACAGCACATCAAGAAAAACGAATATATGGGCTTCATGGGCCTTCAAATAAGACCAAAATTTCAGAGAAATGGGCGGCTGTACTAGAATGAAACTCATACAGTATTATACTTTCCAAAATGTAATATTCGCAATTGGACCTAATCTCAGAGTGACGATCCACTTAAGAGATTATCACAGAACATTATCTTAGCGCACGAAAGAAAGATTTCTGATTTTGATAAAATAATCAATTTAATGACTCAGTTTTCTGACCATAGTTTATACAATTCTTCCATGGGAGGCATCTCCTTGAAAAATCTATCATACTGATCGGTACTGGTCGTAGTCCCCACTCCTCCTCCTCCTCCTCCTCCTCCGCCGTAGAGCCGCCTGGTGTCTTCCCCTGTTTTATTACCTCCACCATAACAACGGCCGTCGGAAGCGGAAGGAGAGTCGAAAGGACCGGCGGCGACGATGGCATCCTTACCGGTGAGTTCTTGAACAACAGTCTTGAAGCTACGAGCATCTGTCTGGACGTACTGTGTGTTTATGAAGACAACTTTCATCGGCTCTGATTTAACTTTACCTCTTCCAGACATTATTATAACTAAACGATTTAAGATGACAGGAAAACAAAAATCTAGTGTGTGGATTATATGATGAATGATCTTCCTGTGTCTTTGGGCTTCCAGATGTTTGTTTGTATAATTGTATGCATAGTTGCGTACTTGTATATATAGAGGGAGAATAAAAGGATTTCTTTATAGTCTTCGTGGGGCACTGAAGTGGGTCAATCAAGGAAAACATTTCATATTATTTGTGCAATAATTTTATCTTGTCCCTCCATGAAGAATGTGGATGACGACCTAGTTTTTTCCTTTTTTCCGACGTCATTATAATTTATTTTATTTTTTTAACTAAACGTCATAATAAATTTCGCTGACCAGCTTTTTATCGTCGTCGAAAATATGTTAGTCGTTGAATTTCCTATTTTATTAGCAGATATTTTTTTGGGGTAAGAAATTATAAGCGATATTTAATTATTGTTCTAGTTCTAGAAATCTTACATATATATATATATATATATATATGTGGTTTTCATTGAAGGGTTCATGACTAACAACAATTCCGCGGATTTGTGTACGTAGTGTTCTGTTCTGTCATGTTACACACATCTTTTTTTTTCAAAGTAGAACGCTATACTTTTTGATAAAGGAAAGTATAACACTTATACATAGATGGATCACCATTTATAGGTTATATTTAATCATTTTTCCCAGCATATAACTATTGATTGTATTGATGTACATCATAATTTTCTCCAAAGTATACAGTGACGAAAGTTTGTTATTGTGAACGGCGTAAAGCTGAACTAATTGTATACACTCCATACTACCATGCATTAGTGAGAGATCAGTCGTAATCACGTGGCTTCCTTCTGTTTTTTGGTCAACTCACGTGGCTTCCTTATGGATAAATAGACTCTTTGATCGTTAAGACATGTTGACCGTTAATAACAGCCAGCAGCCTTGGCGGACCAAACATCAAAAATTTATATCAATATTACCACAATTTTACCAAAATCATATTACATTTTCTTTTATTGGGTCAAAGCACGCCTTGTTTGATGAATCCCATCACCATCACATGAAACCTCAGCCTAAGAATAACTTGTAGAAAAAAGAATCTTAGAAAGTTGATGCCTCGTGTGTAAACTTTTGCACGTACTCAAACAATATGTCATCATAACAAAATAAAATAGTCTTTGATTATGCTTCTAGAAAATTTGAAGGTAATGCCTTTTTGGAAGTGATAGAAAACAAAAGTAAGTTAGTGTCTCATGCTTATCATTTTTAAAAAATTCATATCCATGTTTCATGTTTTGGAACAAGAACAAAAGAGAGATAGTGTATGAAACATCATAATAGTATATGGTTACTCTTGCATGTGTAAAAGTACTCTTTCAATTAATGAAGATCCTTTAACAAAAACAAAAAAAACATCATAATAGTATAATACTATAGTATGAGGTAATTATTAGAGCCTATAATTTACTAAACCGAAATAAATTGAAACTATTGTGATCAAAAATAATAATTTTATGCATATTAAAATTATAAATTCAGATCTTGATAGACTTGATTAATTTAATCATATTTTCAGATATTATTATTATTTTAAAAGAAAATTTATTTTGCAAAGGAGATAAGAATTTTCACGATGATGCAAGAAGTCAAAGATTGTTACATACGGTGTTTCGTGGAGAGTTTCATATAGGGACCCCATCATTCATTCGTTCGTTCCCATGTTTTTTTTTTTTTTTTTTTGACTCATTATCCACCGTAATTCTTTCTTCACAACTTTAAATTCATTGCTTGTACTTGTACGGTTGTACTTTTGCGATGTCCCTAATGTGTACCTACCTATACCATAACAAAAATTAAATGGTAACAATTTTGGCATATATATATGATATATCATACTCCTTTTTTAGTATTATTTTTCTTAGTTATTAATAGGTAATTAAAAATTTGTTCACAGAATATATATAAGAGATTTGTTAAAGGTATATGTACATCTTTAAAAAAAAAAAAAAAAAAAAAAAAAAAAAANACATGTGTACAATCATACAATAATCATTCTGTGTGTTAATTTACGATTTTAAAAAGTAGTACCATTATTATAGTTTTAATATCATAAAATTCATCAACACATGAACATACAAAGGCCAAGTCAAGTTTGGCTATAACAGACCAGAGTAAAATTTTGACTAAAAATCTTGACTCACAACTTATATGGTTTTTGTTTTTGTTTTGAAAGGATCGCCTTATGACAGAAGTATATAATAATTTTGACAGAGTATTAAAATATCAAGCTTTTAATGGCAACAGTGAGCTATTTTCGGTAGGTTCGGGCAGATTTTGCCTTATAAAGTTTGATAAATTATGTTTATTACGATGATTTTGGCAAATGATCGCAAATTGGCTGTTACTTTATAATCAGAAACCTAAATTACTGCAAAACAAAATTGATATGTAATCCGTACGGAATGAATTTATGAATACTTTCTTACTTTGATCCGTAATCGACCAAAATTGGAACAATTAGTTACCATTCTACTGATATTCTGTTTTAAAGGAAATCACAAAAAGAACTCGTTAAGTCATTATAGTGAAGAGTCGTTAGCAACAATTAGAAAGAAATCAATTGGTAGGTGCTATTAAGGAAACATATTAAGTTGTATGATCAATCAAGAAACAAATCAATTTGTACGTACGATTAAGGAAACAAATTAATTTTAACCGAAAAATCAGTAACAAGAATCAAGCCAGTGATATATCTTTCCCATAGTAGTTTACCTAGAGATCCACTAGTATATAACTAACCATTCTCTCGGTCTTCAAAAACATTTCAAGTATCAAAAACAAGAGCCAGCTTAAGCACAGGAAGAAAGAAATGGCTTCCACTATCTGTAGTTTTAGTATAATCTTGTTCATAGTGGCCGTCGCAAGTAGCGTTTCAGCCGCTTCCACTGCTTTCGTCGAAAGAAAGATCTTCGACGTACGAAGCTATGGTGCTCGCGGTGATGGCAAAACAGATAATGCTATTGTAATGATTTTTTTCAATTCTTGATCAACTAATTCAACATTAATGTTTTAGTTTGTTGATTACCTATAACATGCGTTTGATTTTATTCTCTTGATTTCGCGTTTCAGGCGTTTACCAAGGCGTGGAAAGCAGCGTGCGAATGGAGAGGAATCCCTAGAGTGTACGTTCCATTCGGAACCTTCTACCTCGGTGGCGTAACCTTCGCGGGACCATGTAAAAGCCGGATTAGTTTCATCATAAAGGGAACCTTGTTAGCTCCTAAAAACGCTAACCTCATCAAACAAGACACGTGGATCATTTTCAAGTACGTTGACTTTCTTACCGTCTCGGGTGGTGGCATTCTTGACGGACAAGGAAGCTATTCATGGCCTCTCAACAATTGCCGCAGAAACCCTAATTGCTGGGCTCTACCTATGAACATTGGGTTTCTATTCGTGAGATTCTCGAGAATCAGCCGCATTAAATCCATCAACAGCAAAATGGGCCACATCAACTTCTTCGCCGTCCAATACTTTGACATTTCACGCGTCAGTATTATGGCTCCCGGAGATAGCCCTAACACTGATGGGATCAAGATAGGCGCATCGAACCACATGAGGATCCAAAACGTTAACATCGGAACCGGCGATGACTGCATCGCAATCTTGTCCGGAACCACTAATTTGGATATCGACGGAGTCAAGTGTGGACCGGGCCATGGGATCAGCGTTGGAAGCCTAGGGAGGTTCAAATATGAGAAGGCCGTTCAGGGATTAACCGTTAGGAATTCGATCTTTAACGGTACGCTTAATGGAGTACGGATCAAGACATGGGCTTCAGCGCCTTCACGGAACATAGTTTCGAATTTTCTTTACAAGAATCTCCAGATGATCAATGTACAAAATCCAATCATCATAGATCAACAATACTGTCCAAACCCACCTTGCGACAACAAGGTAACTTCCGTCACAAGGAAAATGTTTTTTTTTTTTTTTTTATACTGTAGACGATCTTATTTGTTTTTTATTTTTTATTATGCAGTCTAGTTCTCAGGTTCAGATACAAAACGTGAGGTTCAATAACATTTGGGGAACGTCGTTGACCAAAGTGGCCGTGAAGTTGCAATGTAGCAGGAATGCTCCTTGCAAAGGCGTTGAGCTCGCCGGCGTCAACTTATTGTACCGTGGATACGACGGTCCAGCCACCTCTTTGTGTGAGAATGTTGCCGGTTGGACACGTGGCTATATTTATCCTCCGTCTTGCATCCGGTGATACACAATTTTTAATTGTTTTTAATTCATTTAAATTCTATTTTAGCATAGTTCATTCGTTTTGTTTAATAACGTGGCACTTTGATTGTACTCATTCCTTATGAGTAAAAATATGATAAATGGATTTGAGGAATATCTCTTATTATTCATATTTTAGAATTTTCAAACATTACAATGAAAAGAAGTGGCCATTACAAATATATAAGGGATGTGCTAAAAATAAAACCCATCCTATATAAACCACTGATCCAAATCCAGTTTGTTGTGGAATTTAAGATGAAAATTTTTAGAATTCACAGCGTAGTATGGTTTGATCGATTAATGACGTGGGCCTCTATAGGACTATGGGCTTTATTTTCGAACCGTAATTACGATGTGGAGGCCCATAATCCCAACGGCTAGTGTTTTTTTTTCCTAGTAAGGTTAGTTTAGCAATAAAATATTATCACGTCTCTCATCCATTAAATATCGTTTATATTTTTCCAATAATTAAAATAACAGCAAAGTATTCAAAACTTTAACCATTATAGATATCATAAAGTCAAACTTCAGGATTTAGTTATGAAGTCCAAAACCAAACTCCGACTACCTAATGCACAAGTGACTTTGTTTCAAGAGGGACTCAAACTCAGGATTAACGGATTTATTTACGCCATGGTCTGAATTCTTGTGACACTACTCGACCACTTCGGGACAGACTTTGGTTTAGTCTGAAACGGCATATACATAAATTTCTAAGGTTAATAAAGTTGGATCCGTAAAACTTACGAGTGAATAAAAGTTCCAAAATACAAAAATTGTCTCCCCATAAAGTATAAGCTTTGAAGTTTGAAGTATAAACTTTAACAAACAAAAAAAAAAGTATAAGCTTTGAAGATATACTGTAAAAGTAGTTTGAAAGAAAAGACGATAACTATTTTCTAACGACCATTTTGTGTGTGAATGTATTATGTTTTTTTTCAAGTATCTAGTAGCCATAAGGTGAACTTTATGAGTCCATGTGACTATATGAGTAGTTTCAAGTTCAACCTACAAAATGATGGAAATGATCAGCTATGGGCCACCACACATGGAAATGATGGTGTATATTTCACGTTTTAAATATACACCACCCTCTCATGCGTAACGAATATCTACATGGACCCATTATTATACTTGTCCCATCAAATCTTAGTTACATACTAATCATATGCTAAACTCATTTATACCAGTACATACTATATTGCATTAGAGTAAGTTGATATATGCTGCGGCGCTAAAACATATTTAAAGCTATTTACTAGTCATTGGACGAGACCCATGGACCAACATGTTACTTTAGTAATGTGACAATTGTTTTTTTTCTTTCATTTTAGCTATCTACGATCATACAGTGTGTGCAAAATTGATATATATATATATATATATATATATTCAATATTCGTTCTTTCCCCCAATCATCAACTGATTTAGTCATGAATAAAGAGACCATATGGAACCATTTACGTATAGCATATGCTTCATTGATCAATCATGAGAAGATCTGATACGCAGCCGACCTTTGATTTAATTAAGCTGGTAATTGTGAAATTAATTGTTATGTCTTGTATGATACTGCTAATTATTGAATAGGACAAGCTATTTGTTAACTAGACTAATTTGGTTTATGGTGCAAATTCAATTATTCGATCGCAAGAAAGCATGTCTCGGAGAATTTTATAATGCAAATGAAAGCAATTTGCAGCCAAAGATCTGTTAGGTCATAAGGGATTTGGCAGTTTTTTCAGGTAAAGTCGGTTGGTCAAACTCTAGAATACCTCCACAAGTCCATGCTATACTAGCCTATATTGTATTTTTGATAGTTTATTAGAGTAGCATCTTCTTCATTTTTGCCAGAAAATATCTTTACTATCGTCTTTTCTCTTGTGTTTTTTTGTGTGAAAATTTATCTTTTCTCTTATATATATTTATATATTATATACATGCTGTTTTTTTACGTGGTATCCAATAATGAACATTTCTATAATGTAATTTCGCAATCGAAATTCATATAAATTCAGTTATTTCAAGCTAAAATTCATTATATAGTCTCAAATAATTAAATAAATTGGGTATTATATCAAGAGTTTCTTAAACAATGTCTATTAGGTTCAAATAAGTAAACAAATAACAAGCAACGACCATGTTACTCAGAAGTCATAATAATTGTCTTGCGAGCCAATCATAAAGTTTGTTAGTTACTAGTTGGATTACTTAATGTAGATTGTTGGGCCGACCGTATCCTACCTTTCAATGGATTTCAGTAAATTTAAAGCCACTATTCATCTATAAATAACCAAGATTTTAAGTTATACAGTACTAGTTTGATATTTATATTTTTTTTTTTTGCGCAAACGCTAGTTTGATATTTATATATGTGCACTTTTTTCCACTGGACAATAAATGAATCTTGGGGAAAGGTGACTTGGATTAAGCATGTGCTTCCATGTGGCCACATGAATTGAACCATTCTGCATATGCATATATATATATACACATATACGTAGCATATTGTAACTCTATGCGATTAATGCGTATTATATCCACATACTAGAGAGTGCAAACTTCAAACTCCTCTGGTTAGGAAAGATATATGGTTATATATGCTTAATATATTTCGAAGTACACATGGCCATAATAAACAAATACATTTTGGTGCTCGAGGTGGTACGCTGATAATTAGTCTAATACTTATTTTAACTAATATTCCCTCCGTTCTAGAATATAAGATTTTTTAGAATTTTCACACAAATTAAGAAACAATAAACAATAAATGATTTATTTTTTTTAATCAAACCACTTTTTAATAAATATTAACCAATAGAGTTTCAAGAATTCAATTATTTTTAATTAATGGTTCTTGAAGTTTGTAAAAAATACTTTAAAAATTCTAAAACATCTTATATTCTGGAACAAAAAAAATTCTACAACATCCTATATTCTGGAACAGAGGGAGTACTTATTTTAACGTACGACGCATAATATTTAATGCTAAGATCATTTTCTTCAATTAAACACCGAGATCCATCTTCTATTCCATTTTAGATTTTTTTTTTTTTTTTTTTTTTTTAAATTNGAAAATTCCATTTTAGATATTTCCATTACGTAATGACTATTGACGAATAAGCTGGTGCTGTACCTGAGGGAGGACCTGCGTGTTGTGTTCAGTTAATCAAGAACGCGTTGAAATGATTAATTGATGGTGTGATTAGTGGACTGTGATGCATTTACGATTGCCTAATTTCAATTTTCTAGGGGATGTTTACTCAACAGATAGTGGTCATATATTTAAAACCAACCAACTTAATTAATTTAGTTACCTGCGTATTTAATCTCTAGTTTAATTTTATAATTTTTTTTATGTATATGAGTATATGATCTAAGACTTTATTCTCCATAACCCAATACTTTTATTTTCAAAATTCCATTTTATATTTTAATAATTTGCATTGATCTCTCCCATCTAATGCATAATTCATTTGAAAACTTAACCATAACAATTTACCGACCAAGTGATTTCTGTCCATGTATAAATGATAAAATCGGTAGACACGAAACTATAACAAAGAATCTCGAGGACCTCTTAATTAAAGCATATATAACACTTTTTGCTCACGGTGTTTAACAAATTCACGCAACGTCATAAAATCACTTTCTGTACACAACTAACGTCATAATAATCTCACTTAAGCGTTGAAACTCGAAACTAATAAGCAAACGCGTGAGGCACATTATACTTTACCAAAAGAAATCATATATTTTTAGTAACTTGAATGACGACGTTTGGGCACAATTTTGATGTAATTTCTTCGGTGCTTGCGGTTATGCAATCTCTAGTGAGAACGCAAAGATTTCTGCAATTCTTTATTTGTTTTTAACTTGTGGCAATTTCAAGTCACAACAGTGGGGAAGATGCCACGTGTGGTGCGATTAAAACGTTTTGATGTGAAAGTGGCAACGCGTCTCAACCAAAAAGCCAGTCTCCATTTCAATTAGCCGTGGAACACCAAACCCTCCCTATTAGTTTCCAATTTACATATTAATCTCTGAAAATATTTTTTTTTTTTTCTTTTTTTTTTTACCAGAAAATATTAATATGTTTCATATACAGTTTATGACTTTATACACGTGTCCATTTTCTGCATGACAAATCAATATCATAATTCTTTTTTACTGGATTAAGTTTCACGTAGGTTCGTCTAAGCAGCTGAAACGCGAGACTTATTCTCAGACTTTGAAAATATTCATTTTAGATATTACCGAAATCATTTAAAGTTATAAACTAACAACCGAATAATTTCTCGTTATAAATTTCTCACATTGTTGGTATTTACATCTCAATTAACTGTTATATTTTACTGACCTAATTCATATGAGATTATAAAAGCAACACTTTAGTAACTGAGAATATATGAAACTTTGTACCATTGATAAAATGAGAAAGTGAGAAACTGGTTCTTTCTATATACTAAAAAACCATATTTGTTTACGAATAAACCAAACAGCCAGCAAAATAAGTCTCATCAGATAGATATGGAATTGGGACACATGTAAACATCACTGGCGAGTAGACGATAATGCCCTTTCTTTCTTCCTTGTATATATAACCTCATGACCATTGTTTTCACAAAGTACTCGCATCTCTCACTCTATTTATGGACAAAACCCAAACTTGTTCTTGAAGAAACCTTCACTAACATAAAAACGCAGCGTTTTTATTATGATGGCTTCTACTTCTACTACCTTACTTCCTTCTACTTCAACCCAATTTCTCGATCGAACTTTCTCAACTCCATCTTCTAGGCCCACTCTTCAGTCTCTATCGTTTTCCTCTTCCTCGACACTCGGCAGCAAGAACAAACTAAACTCTTCCTCTGTTTCTTTCTCCGTCAACAAAAAATCTTCCGTCTCTTCTTCTCTCCAATCTCCGACGACATACCAACCACCGTCTTGGAAGAAACTATGTAACGACGTCGCCTCCTTGATCCCCAAAACATCTAAGCAAAACCCGATTTCGAAACCAAAACTAAACCCAGTACAGAGAACCGCTGCTACGATCTTAGACGCGGTGGAAAACGTCATGATCTCACACGAGCGCCGCCGTCATCCGCTTCCTAAAACAGCCGACCCCGACGTCCAAATAGCCGGAAACTTCTTCCCGGTACCGGAACAGCCAGTCCGGCATAATCTTCCGGTGACTGGAACAGTTCCAGAGTGCATTCGAGGAGTGTACGTCAGAAACGGAGCGAATCCGCTTCACAAGCCAGTCTCCGGTCACCATTTCTTCGACGGAGACGGTATGGTTCACGCCGTCCGGTTCGATAACGGTTCGGTTAGCTATTCGTGCCGGTTCACCGAAACAAACCGGTTTGTTCAAGAGCGAGAATTCGGTCGCTCTGTTTTCCCCAAAGCAATTGGAGAGCTTCACGGACATTTAGGCATAGCCAAGCTTATGCTCTTCAACGCCCGGGGACTATTCGGGTTAGTCGACCCGACCCGAGGACTCGGTGTCGCGAATGCCGGTTTGATCTATTTCAACGGTCACCTCCTAGCCATGTCTGAAGACGATTTACCGTACCACGTTAGAGTCACTCCTACCGGAGATTTACAAACTTCGGGCCGGTACGATTTCGACGGTCAGCTAAAATCAACAATGATCGCCCACCCGAAAATCGACCCGGAAACCCGAGAACTATTCGCTCTTAGCTACGACGTCGTTTCGAAGCCTTACCTTAAATACTTCAGATTCACATCCGACGGCGAGAAATCTCCGGACGTCGAGATTCCGCTTGATCAACCGACGATGATCCACGATTTCGCGATCACCGAGAACTTCGTCGTGGTTCCAGACCAGCAAGTGGTTTTCAGATTACCGGAGATGATCCGAGGTGGCTCTCCTGTGGTTTACGACAAGAACAAGAAATCGATATTCGGGGTTTTGAACAAATACGCGGAAGATGCTTCGTCGATCCAATGGATCGAAGTGCCTGATTGCTTCTGTTTCCATCTCTGGAACGCTTGGGAAGAGCCAGAGACAGACGAGGTTGTCGTGATCGGGTCATGCATGACGCCACCTGATTCAATTTTCAACGAACACGAAGAAACACTCGAGAGTGTTTTGTCGGAGATAAGGCTAAACCTGAAAACAGGGGAATCAACGCGTAGACCGGTTATCTCCACCGAACAAGTCAATCTCGAAGCCGGTATGGTAAACCGAAACTTATTAGGTAGAAAAACCCGGTTCGCTTACTTGGCTTTAGCCGAACCGTGGCCTAAAGTGTCCGGTTTCGCGAAAGTGGATTTGTCGAGCGGTGAAATTCAAAAGCATGTATACGGTGACGGGAAATACGGAGGAGAGCCTCTGTTTATGCCGGAGGTTAACTCTGGCGACGGAGAAGACGGCGGTTACGTTATGGTGTTTGTTCACGATGAGGAGAAAGTGAAATCGGAACTTCAAATTATAAACGCCGTTAGTATGAAGCTTGAAGCCACCGTTACGCTTCCGTCGAGAGTGCCTTATGGTTTCCACGGAACATTCATCAGTAAAGAAGATCTACTGAAGCAAGCTTTGCAATAATTTCAAGACTTTTAGTTTTTAGGGTTTCTCTTTTATATATGAGTGTTGTAAAGGGAGTGACAGATAGAGAATTGTTTTGCCTAAGGGGTTGTTGTTCATTAGTCCCCGGGATCGAGTCTCTTCGTTTTTGGCTATATGTATGTATGTATATATACAGTATAATTAAATTTAATTGGAGAATTGGTTATTACAAGCTGACAAAAAAGAGATGATAGTTAATTACATTCGGTGACAAGAAAAGAAAGATAACAAAATTCAATAATTCGTCTCATCTGGACACATTTGTTATTTGGGCTAATTCATGATCTTGATTATTATTATTGGCGTTATATTGATGATATATAATTTGATATTCTTTTGTAAAGGATCATCAGGTGTGGAATAATCAATAATACAACAAATTAAGTTTCGTAGCTAGCGGTGTTTTTATCTCAGTCCAATTCCGTTTAAAGAACTTGTTGATAATTGATAGTGAAATGCGAGTGCTTCCATTTCCTTTAAAGAACCTTTTGCTGCACATAAAATATATAGATTTTAAGTATAAAAGAAGGTTACAGAAAAAGGATTAAGCATAACCATATCATTTTCTATATATATAGGAAGACCACTTATACAATTAGTTCTAAAAATAGTAAAAAAAACTTGCAGCAATGAACTAGATTAACTATGAATATATGCAGAGATATTTTCGATGTTATATATATATCTTTGAAGGAAGCTATTAAACAATAAGGCTTCACAAATATCTCTGCGAGGAGAGATCAACAGAAGGTTCTTAGAAGGAATTTACCTTTGAAAGTTGGAACCCAAAATATCTCATGTGATATCTGTTTTGAGGGTGGGTCCTACCCTTATCTCTCTGCTCAAATTTTGTCTTCTTACTATTATCAGACTAGTTTTCTTTCTTTAGGCAATTAATGTCTCGCCTAGTTACAATTCAAATTGTATTTTTTTCTTTTGATGTAGTGGATGTCGGTAAGAAATTCAAATGGTATTTTTCCTTGTATGTAGTGGATTCCGGTAAGAATTTCAAATGTTATTTTTCTTATATGCGCGCAGTGGATTCCGGCAAGAAATTCAAATGCGAATTGACATCGTGAAAATGTTGAAGCAATTTAGACCCGTAATTAAGAAAATACTTCAACATCATTTCAGTTTGTTTTCATACGCCAAATATGCAAATGATATCCTCCAATCGGCTAAAACAACATATGTATTATGTATTGTATTAATTATATTAAATTAATGGCTGTGGTGTGTCATTTTGTATGTTACATAATGTTTTCATATGTTGTGTACCTATTTTGCTAATAATATACTTATGGATGAATTGGGGGATTAGAAGCCAGATCACTTTTTACTGTAAAGTTTCGTCGTTAAAAGAAAATGTATTTATGGATATTTATTGATTATTTTATCGATGGGTTTACGTCGAGGTTGTTGCGCTTTCTAAGTTTTATTGATGGATACATCTCAAAATTTTGACTTATATATACTAAAGAAATATCGTATTTTCGTATGATCTTTATCCCACTCTTATTGGTTCTGATCGATTCCGGAGGACGTAAGCGTATACATAAAGCACTCGCATTCACGATAGCCAACCGATTGATTCTACTATTTGGACATGTCAGAGCCACTCTTTTTTTATTTTAGAGTAAGGCCATACTGAAATTTATTGTCAGATTAAAGATTAATGGGAAAGTTTTATATCGAAACCTACAACTCCCCTGCTGAAATAAGTATTTGTCTAAAAATGTTATGTTAGAGTGGCTAGGTTTAAATTTGTTAAGGTTTTATAACTTGCAAACCACGAACTTTTAGTATATATAGGTTTGTATGTGTAGAATAAGGTATGTTTAACTGACTTGATTTATTCACAATCCCAAACAAGGTATTTATATAAGTTTATGACCCACATTAGACTCCTAAATACATGGGCTTTAACCCTAACCCAATATAAACTATAACCTTATTCTTAACACTTAGTGTATATCCTAATACTCCCCCTCAAGTTGGAGGGTGAAGGCTACGAACGCCCAACTTGAACATTAAAAATATGGAACTGAACTTTCCCCAAGCCACCGAAGTAATCAAGCCATCCTTAACAATATCACATACTCGATGACAACCCAACACACCCAACTTGGACACTAACTTCTGATATGGAACACGCCCATAATACTCCAATACGGATTGACTTTCCCATTGACATGACGCGAGTTGCACCTATACGGCGACACTGTCGTAATAACCTTAGGTTGACCTCCACTGGAAC
>OVBJ01002264.1:0-19291 GCA_900406535.1 Noccaea bulbosa
CACAAGATATCTCAAAGTTACCGATGTGGGACAAAATAAAACACCTTCACATGCCAGACACGTCGTCGTTTTGTTCTCTTTACGAACTAATGCCCGATACGCCGTCGTATCTAGAAACATCACTCACCGTAAACTAAACTGATTCTGAATCAATCCAAAAGAAGCTCATTTTTACCTGACACAAAACACTTCAAAATGTTTAGCTTGTGAAAAATATTTTATTGGTTTATCTTGACATATACATAAACTCTTCAGCCTACTGTATAAGTGTTTAGTTTGTGATTTCTGAAGCTAATTTGTTTACATTCATTTCGATCATTACATGATCATACAATGAACAGTTTCTTTCCAAGAGTGACACTCCCTCAGATTCCATGGTTGTATACGTCGAGATTGGGAAGAAGAAGAAGAAGTAAAGTTAGATCAATCTGAATATCTCAAACATATGCTCCTTTCAAGTCTCTTTCCTGTTAACCTCAACGACGTGCTTACATTACATATGCCTCACTAGATTTATTTTAATCTTAAAAAAAAATGAAAATAGTCAAGCTATAAAACTCCAAGTTGATCGGCTGTTTTCGGAACAAAAACTAAACAATTCTAACACATGTTTCAACTACTTATAGAATCACTTTCTTTCCAAGAGTTACCTTTAGTGATTCTAACTTAATCTGCTATTCCGGAAACCGCATCGGAATCAATGAAATGTCTCCCCAATGTCGCATCTAGCTTCTCCCCAATTGAAGAAATCCACGCCTATATATTATATGATGCGCAAACTAACTTTTTCACTCGTACTTGTCCGACAAACTTTTCCAAGTCACAAACAATATGAAGAGGTTAAAAATGTCCTTACCTGATCTGAAGCAGTGAATCCTCTAATTGTGTTTCCACCAATCACTGCGATTCCTTTATCACCAAGCGGCTGCAAAATCACTGCCTAAGCAGAGAAAGAAACACATGTATCTGTCACACAGATACTTTATATAAAGAATAAAGCTCGAAATTCTCAACAAACCTGTGTATTTGCAGGCAGAAATGGCAGCTGTGATCTCCCAGGATAAAGAGAAAGATTGGCCAAGTAACTTTCTGACAAACACAATCTTAGATCACTCCACATTTCTCACAAAAAAAAATTAAACCGAGATTTTGTGTTACACTTACGTGATTTGGATCTCATTACGCCTTGGTAAACCGATCCTTGCATGAGCTTCTCAGTGTTTACTATGACTGCTTTATTGTCTTGTGGAGATTCAGCAACCATCCCGATTTGAACAAGGCAAACGCCATTGTAGACAATGACCAGAGACTCACAACACGTTGCTGCCTTAAGAGATTCCCAAGCCCTGAGGACAATAGACAAGAAAACTCATACCAAATGTTTTACAATTCGAATGTCCTCTTATTGTTTCCCACAAGAATAGTAATATGAGATACGAAACATAGCATTACCATAACAATTCGGAGACCATCGATGCAGGAAGATGGGATTCCACAACATTACATTCCACACCTTGAGGTTTTACCTGATACACCAAACAAAACCAAGAAATGGGCATTAATGCTCATCAAATCATCCAAAATTCGTAAATCTCCACTTGGTTTTATTGACTGGAAATGGACAAGGATTAGAGATGTTACTGGTGTTATGGTCTTAGGTCGGATCGATAACCAGACTAAACCGGTCAATAAATTGGTGACGGCTAAGCCAAGCGCCAATAGATCTGCTCTTGACAGTGAGCTACAGAATTGTATACAAACACAAAAATGTTTGATCGCATCAAAGCACGAAAGCAATTGAAGATAAACCCAACTTGGTTTTTGGGTCTATGGTTTTGTTTTCCAATCGGAGATAACGAATAGAGCTGAGATTGAAATTACCTGCTAGCATCGGCAACTGGAGCGATACCGGAAACAGCCCGATTAAAGAGAACGGCCAAGAGAGAAGCGCCTCCGACGTAGATCGGCAAGCTCCGGACCGAGTCATCGTTTCTGGAAACGAAATCCGCCACCAAGTTCTTGCTCGGTTTCGGACCTCCGTAACTTTTCGAATTCTGGCGATCCAGAAACCCGAAAATTTCAAAAACAGAAGGATAAAAGGAGAAAAAGAGAGAAACAAAGGAGGAATGAGAAGAACCTTGGAGGTTGAAGAAGAAGAAGCTCTAACAAAACGCGGGGAAGAGGAAGAGAACCTGCGATTAGGGTTCCACGGGATTCGAATTTGGAGGAGGATGATTCTCGCTTCCATTGTAGTTAAAGTTGAAGGAAGTGAGAGGTTTGAGTCTTTTGAGAGATTGAGAAATGGCCGTTAGGAGAGCTATCTGCATACGACGCCGTTTAACTAATTCATAAAGACACACGTGTCATATCCTTTTGACCCGGTTTCTAACAAAAATATCTCGCATCAAAATTTCAGAAATATTCCACTCACTTTAAAAGCAAAATTCATAAATTATAAATATACAAATAAGAACCATTTCCATTTTCCAGAGAAGAGCCACCACCACCACCTTCTAACTCTCTTAAACCGCCGGCGACTCTTTTTCCTCCTCCGCCGTTGCAGGAACCAGAGATGCCGTTTAACGGGGATCTCGACCGTCAGATCGAGCAGTTGATGGAGTGTAAGCCGTTGGCTGAAGCGGACGTGAAGATCCTATGCGATCAAGCCAAGGCGATTCTGGTTGAGGAATGGAATGTTCAGCCGGTTAAGTGTCCCGTCACCGTCTGCGGCGATATCCACGGCCAATTCTACGACCTAATTGAGCTTTTCCGTATCGGCGGTAATCCGCCGGATACTAATTATCTATTCATGGGAGATTATGTAGGTAGGTCTGTCTGTTCTGTTCTCAATCAATCAAATCAATGACTTTTTTTTTAGATTTCTCGATAAGTAAATATTTTCTGATTGATTTTGTTAGATCCGTGTTTTATGTTGATGCAACGACGATCCACCGGATGTTCTAATAGTTTCATGGATTTGTTTTTGATTTGTTGAGCAATAATATTTGGCTCCTGTATATGATAGTTTGCAATTTTTTTGTTATACATAAAGTGAGCTCCTTGTGGGTTTCGTTTGTTGGGATAAACCAATTTTTTCTCATTTCTGTTCCACTTGTTCAGAGAGTATTTGAAAATATGTTTCTCAAGAGTCTTTATCAGTTTTATCTTTAGTTTCACTATCTGATGTCGTTATATACTTATATATTGGTTTGAGGTTTGCTTCTGCTAATTTTTTTACTGAATCTTTTTCTGAACTTATGGAGGAGGATTAATTTAATCTTGTGATGATAAGCTTTTTGTTATGATTTTGCTGTATTGGCCATCATTAGCCTTTAAGCATAATGATGTTCCTTTTCGTGATGGCCCTTACATAAAGTTGAAACCTTTTGTGGGATTTTGTCTGATTCTTAGTACATGTATGCTTGAATCTTGATCCATTTTGAAAGTTGGAGCTGATAGTGTATGTTTTTTGGTTTCTTGTTGTTTCGGTTATACATGTGCAGATCGCGGATACTATTCTGTAGAAACAGTCTCCTTATTGGTGGCACTGAAGGTGCGTTACAGGGACAGACTCACTCTCCTGCGAGGGAATCATGAGAGTCGTCAAATTACACAAGTGTAAGATTTTTGTGCAAGGAAAAATGTAATTTTTTTGGATTCCTTCTGACTCGCGCTAACGTAAAGTTTCCGGTGTATGTTCATGCTCCTTTTGTGTGTTGTCAGCTATGGTTTTTATGACGAGTGCTTGAGAAAATACGGAAACGCAAACGTGTGGAAGTATTTCACAGACCTTTTTGACTATCTACCTCTTACAGCACTCATAGAGAGTCAGGTTTGAGCTTCTTCTTACAAGTCCGTTGGCGTTTTAACCGTATTTGTTTCTCGTCCTCAACTGTAAATCCATTTCAGGTTTTCTGTTTGCATGGAGGGCTTTCACCGTCTCTGGATACACTTGACAATATCCGAAGCTTGGATCGGATACAAGAGGTATTTGACTATACAGTTGCTATAAATGCATTATTTTGGACTGGCTATCTCCCTTATTACTCTGAAACATAGATTCTTCGCTGGCTATGAAGTCTTTGAAACCTTCGAATTATGATCAGTTTTGGCTTCTGAAAGAGCAGGAATTGTGCTTTTATCATCTGATTTGGTTACGCTCTTGGGATTGTAGGTTCCACACGAAGGACCAATGTGCGATTTGCTGTGGTCTGATCCAGACGATCGTTGTGGATGGGGAATATCTCCCCGCGGAGCTGGTTACACATTTGGTCAGGACATTGCCACTCAATTTAACCATACAAATGGACTGAGTTTGATATCAAGAGCGCACCAACTTGTAATGGAAGGCTTTAATTGGTGTCAGGTATATATATACTTATATGTTCATAACAGTGGTTGGTATAGTTTTCGAGTCAAGCTCTGGTTCCAAGAAAGCTGAATCTTTTGGTGTGTGTTTGTGTGTTGATAGGAGAAGAACGTAGTGACAGTGTTTAGTGCACCAAACTACTGTTACAGATGTGGAAACATGGCAGCAATTCTTGAGATTGGAGAGAAGATGGAACAGAACTTCCTTCAGTTCGATCCAGCACCTAGACAGGTCGAACCTGATTCCACTCGCAAGACTCCTGATTATTTTTTGTGATTTTTTTTTACCACTTCAATATCTTTTTCTCTTCTTAATATTTCAAAGTTTGTTTGTTTGTTTGTTGCTGTATCATTGTAGATGTCTCTTTGTTTATTTTTATTTTGTGTTTCTAAACGATACCAAAGACAAAAAAAAAAACCCATCATTTTTTCTTATGTTGATGTTGATACTTAAAAAAAGGTTTGTAGTGAGAAGCCTCCCTCGATTATAAAAATGTCTTTTGAATTTTAGCTAATGCTTTTATCTAACGTTTCAATTATTAAAATTTACCAATTCAACGCTGAATAATTCAACCGATTGGACCATTCTTTGTTCATATTTTTCCACATTTGGTAGTGCCGCCACTTGTTATTTTGTGGTTCCGAATCAACTTCGTTTATAAAATTTTATAGGCACCCAAAATATGACTAGAATAAAAAATGAGAAAAACATGACCTCAAAAGGTGTAAAATCAAATCACATAAAATTATGTACATGAGGAAGAAGTATTTGAGTCCTAATGCTTGCCTCTCTACATAAGTCATAAAATGGAGCTATTAAAAACTGGCGTTTAAAGCAAAACACAAAACATAAAACGATCATTAGTAAAAGAACACCTAAAAGGTACACATTTCTACATATATTTTAAAACTATAATGCCTAACAAAAAAACCCCGCCCAATTGCATGAAATTGCCTAAATGTACAAAGACAATTTACCAACAACAAATAAATAACATCTCGTTTTCTACTTCTTCTTTGGTACTTTAGGCCTTGACCTCATACTGGCTCTCCTTGCCACATCCCACGCCTTCTGCGGCGCGTAAACACCTAACTGAGACGCGAAGAAGGACTCGTAACCCGGTGAATCAAATGCAAACCCGGTGTGCCTCGAGAGCTCCCGAGGCAACTGGGATATCGCGTAGCTTCTCGCCTCTTGAGGCGTGAGCTCGTTCTCTATCTCCAAGTGATCCGCCTTGCTTGCATCTGACTCGTGCCTATGTATTTCTTGAACTATCTGATAATCATATGGGAAGAACCATCTCTCAATCCTGCATCAGTAAACACACAGATTCTCTCATGTCATAATCCTTACAAAAATCTTGTTAGTCACGTCAAAACTAATACGAACCTAAGTGATCTTTCTAAAAATAAACACATGTTAGTCACTTACCCTTGGAAGATGAAATCGCCTAGAAGAGAGACAACAGGAACAAGCAGCAATGTGAAGTAGAAGTAGAATGTACTCATCAGGACGTATATGACAAAGTATACATTTTCCTGCAGAAAGAAATCAGACATGCGAAGTTATAAATCAAATACTCAGAGGAAAGGAGTGGAGATGTGTGTGCAAAGAGCTTTACATTTCTATCACGTGGTGTCATAATCCCGCAGTATACGAAAGCGAAAACGAGCCATGCAAGAATGCTCCCACCGACTGTGATATAATGCCATCTGGTGATGGAATTGCTCATCAAAAGAATGCGCGAATTCACAGCGATCACCAGACATGTGAAGACCATTGTGCTAACATCCCACAGACCAAATATTTTGCCTGATGAATTTACAGCGCCAAAAGATGAGGCGGTCACGAAGAGATAGCAGACGAGTGACTGATACACAGCAGATGAAGCCCATACTGCGACGACTCTCCATTTGAAAAACGAGTTACGTATTCCCTCTCTGTACAGTTCCGGGTATCTCTTCGAAAGGGATGCACTCACGTCCTAGAAAATTTACAGTGTAAATGAAATTTATCCAATCCAAAACAAATGATCATTGTCTTTTGTATAAAGTAGAGATCGAGAAAAGCTAGTACCTTCTCAAACAGGCCAAGGACAATGACAGGAAGAGCTGTGAAAAAAACGTTATACAATGACTGGAACCAATCATCGTAGAACCTTTGACCAGAGAACCCAGTTCGGAATGTGAACCAAAACTGAGTCAAAGTGAAGGTAAGATTCTTGTAGAAGAAATACATGACAACCTGCGAAGCAAAAGATGGTTAGAACTTTTGAAAAATTTAAAGCAATGTTATGCGCCAAAAGACAAAAATTCAACCTTGCATATTCTAAGATATGACCACCGTCCATGGACAAGAAGCAAATCTGTAAGGAATCTGAACTGAGCAATGGCGAAATCACTAGCCATCACAGCTTGCATTCCCTCCATCCCACTTATTCCTATACCAACATGAGCGGCTTGAATCATGCTAACATCATTCGCACCATCACCAATACTAAGTGTAATCTTTTTCGCCCCTTTTCTCACCAAGCTTGTCACCTGAAATTATATCAAATATATCATAGTTTAAAAGCTGGTGCAAAGAATGCATAGAACCAAGTTACTTATTGGATATGAAATAAGTGCCAGAATTCAAACACAAACAATGTGATTACTAATTGCGCAACCAAAGCCCCAGAACAATAATATATAAGCTCCCTTTAAAGACCCGACATGTACGAATTTATTTAGAAAGTCATCTGAAATTACCTGTGCTTTCTGTAACGGAGACACACGACAGCATACAACTGAAGTACAGTTCAAGCTCAAGCTGAGAAGTGTCACGCGTAAACTCGGGTCTAAAGCGTACATTAAACATTTTCCATCAATAACGAGGGCCAACTTTGGTCCAGCTACGGTATGCAGAGAGTGTTGAGCTTCTTCAAGGCTCTTTTTCAGCTCCTTCTTCACTTCTTCTTTGATAACACGAGCAATCTCAACTTGATCACCCTAATATAAAAGTTTCTATTAATACAAAATAACTAAAATGATTGTGTTCCATGATAATCCTACACAAGAAAATATGATTCACAATAAACAATTACCCTTTCTTCAGCTTCCCTGATTGCATCCGTTTCAGAACTGATGATAAATTGTTTCATATCATTGTTGATCAAGTTGCATGCTGTATCACAAAAAAAACAAGATAAGATTTTTAAGTGAAAGAAGAAAAAGTAAGATCCTAGAGAAACAGTTTGTGGCACACCCTACCATATGCAATATTAATTGCTGTTTCCATTTTGTCCCCTGTTAACACCCAGATCTTAATTCCGGCTCTTGATAAGGTCTCTATACAGTTAGGCACCCCTTCCTGAAGTTTGTCTTCTATTGCAGTCGATCCGATGAGGATAAGATCCTTCTCAATAAGTTCTGCCACCTTCATGGATCAAGACACGCCACATTCATCAGCTAAAATTATCAACCATGTCCTGGCGACTCAAACACTATGCTTAAAAATACTATCATTCTCACTACTTAAGGACGTAATTTTATAATAGTTTTCATTCCTGTTTTACAAACAAGTTTATTGTTATTGCTCCTAGAAGCCATCTTCAAAATCGTTTACTCAAAAGAATGTTGCTTCAAGCATTGAAAAGGAAATAGGTAAGAGATAATAGTAATATAGCATACCTCGTCTAACTTCTTTTCACGGTCTCGTAATGCAGATTTGGCCTGGATGAATTTTTCATTCCAACTATCATAGGTTTCAGGGTTTAAATCTCTATAGGCCAGACAAAGGGTACGCAATCCAGAAGATCCAAAATGTTCCAAATGTTCTCTTGTTACTTTCCTAACATCGTCCATACCAGCAGCCAATCTCTCAAAGATTACGGTATCAGCACCCTGAGGACAATGTTTCCAAGCAATGATCAAAATCTGACCTGGAAGTACACAGAGGACCAGGTGCTTAACAAATATTACCTTACAGTAGAGTACAAGCCTTCCATCTGGGAAACGACATACAACAGACTGGCGCTTCCTTGTACTGTTACGAATTGTGTAAAATGTCATTGGTATGCTTAAATCATGACAAGGAGAAAACAAACAATCATTGCACTGTTATATACACCTGTTGAACTCGAGAACATTAAGGATCTCATAGGCCACATCTTGGATCTTTCCCATCTTCTCCACATGAGACTCACGGACATACACCATTGTTGGAGTACGCCTGAAAATACAAGAAAATAGTCTCAAACTAACTAACAGAGAGTTGCGAAAAGAACCTACGGAAGGTAATCTAAATTTTGGAACTAGCAATAATGGGGAAAGTTAACTAGTTGCAATTTTATCTTGTCAGATTGCCATCTTGTCAGATTGCCTGCAATTCAACTTGTCTTTGGAAACCAAAATGTATTGAGAATTACCTGTAAAAGAAGAAACCAAAATTCTTCGCGGCAGTAACTAGAGCAGATTCATCTGGAGATGCAGCTTGGTAAACGATCTTCTCAGGGGACTCGTCACCTTCAGGAAGGACTGTGTGACAGATGGCCAGACATCTAAAAAGTTCCTACAAATATCAAATGTACAATATCTTCAAGTTAAATTAGCATCTGCATGTGCAGTGTGCATGCCGAAAAATAGATTCCACCAGAAATATGGAACCCAAAACCAAGGAACTTCTCTACCCAAGAAAATGTCATCATACTATTTTAGAGGCTTTAATCAGAACCATCCTGTAATCTTTCGTATAAGACTTGCAGGCAAAGACCTATAATTCGGGCCAAAAGACTAAAACAAAAGAACCTTTTTAAGTTATAACCTTACAAGTTCACATCTCAACACCTATCAAATATATCGTAAGCAAGACATCTTTTTTAGATTAGCCTATAAACTATATAACCCCATCACCTCTTAGCTATTACAATTCTTAAACTTATTGTGAGCCAGATCTCTAGGGAATGAAAGAAAGGCACCTTGCAAAGATCAGGATTAGGTTCATTTCTCCAAGCTCCCCGCATTAGCCTTGGATCATCGAAATTAAATCCCTTTTCTCTTATTGCCCCGGTCGACCTTTCCTCCTGAAAATATGTGTAGCGGTACAAATTAGACATGCTTCCATTGCACCATAATGCATTAAGAAACTTCTCCGTCTGAAAAGTGATTATACCTCTTGAACTTTTAATCCATTACGCTGAGCGATTCCTCTTTCTATTTCAGTGACACCAGTTCCATAACTTATTCCTCCAATGGAACATTTAAAGAACTCCATCAAATTTCTCGTCAGCGTTCCAGTTTTATCAGAAAATATGTATTCCACCTGAAAGATACCATAGTCATTGCAACTGCAGTGAGCATAATACCAAAGTATATATTTTAACAATAATAATCTAGCAACAGTTAAATTACTAGCAACAAAACGGATTTCTATATCACACAAGCAACAATTTGTCGCATAGCTACCTGTCCAAGCTCCTCGTTTAAATTGGAAGTCCTGGCAGAGGCAGGGGTATTTGTTTCAGCATGATACATATTGAGATCTCGGTTGATAAACTGAGTCGACTGGATAAACTTGATCATCTGGATTTCGTTTGAAGGGAGAAGATATAAATCACTCGAATTGCATGTCCTTGTACGCAGATGGTTAATATGGGATACAAGGAAAGACGTACCTCAATAGAAACATAAAGGGAGATTGGTATAATTGACGAGAACAGAGTGACTAGAGTGAAAAAGGTGAAGAACCCTATCTGTGGCAGCAAGGAAGAAGCAATATGGTAAAACCAGCAATCCAGGAATAGACGGGAAATCAACTTCAACTACACAAAGCTATTTACCATGAATCGATTACGGTATTCCCAATCTGGCTTAATCAGTAGACCCAAGTAAAAGTCCTCACGATCCGTCACAATTGAACTGCAAAATCAACGTATATAGATAACCGTATCAAAACAGAACATGGGAACTGGAGAATACGGTGAACCAATCAAAGCAGGACTTGATAATTCACAAGAATGACGAGCAACCATACCAGCCTATAGCTCCAATTAGACACATTGTGACAAGGACACAAAATATTGTAATAATGAGTTTGTCAAGCTTCTTTTCCAGCGTACTTCTTTTGGAGGGAGGATTCATGGCATTCATCATCACCTACATATGTACAGTTCCCCATAGAGTAGCATCAGATTGTATGAGCAGCAACTAAACAATGAAGCAGAAACCATATAACGGTTTCAGAATACATGAATCATGTAAGCTAGAATGCTTGCAAAGCTAGGCTAGTTTCTCATAAAACAAGCTTCACAACAGCTTACCTTTGTCTCATGGCCAGTAAAAACTACAGCTCCAACTATGTATTCTGTGTTCCTAAGGCTGCACCCCTGAAAATGTAGATACCAAAAGTCTCAGAATAATTAAATCCAAGGATGAAAAGTTCTGCATCACATGCATGGAAACTGATCATAATTTTTAAAAATCCGAGGATATAAAGTTGCAAAAAAAAAAAAAGAAAAAAATCAAGATATCTCACAAGTGGATCAACATGATCCAAGACAAAGAACAATATGCATGCCCGAATGAAGAAATTGCAAAAATAAGCAGAAAAGAAAGAAACAGTCAATCATACACGCAATAAAAGCTGGTCCGGAGAGAGAGGTAACGTCTGCTTTTGCACTACAAGATTCCCAGTGAAAGTGTACAGAGAATTGTTCGGTTGCTCGCACTGAATTTCACCTGCATGGCAACAGACAGAGATGTTGGAGAAAGTGAAGAAATGTGTTAAACAGTCACAAACAACACTATCTTACTGAAATGAAAAACTAGTTGAGTAAATCAGAACATAGAAAAATTACTTCTACATATATTATCAGAAGAAATGAGCTATACCAACTGTCAGCAAAATGAGAATAGAAAAATTCTACCAGACATTTACCAATGACCTCTCTTTATAAGAGTCAAGAGCCAGATCAACACTAAACAAATGATGAATCAACTGCTATTTAAGACTCTTATGCCATTAGTTCTGGTGATGCTTCGATCCGAACATTAGGATATGATATAAGAGAAGGCAAGGAGTTGACATGGTCACTTTAAAAAAGTAACCTGACAGAGGTGAATCTTTTTCAGACAGTTTCATTTCTTTATTTTTTGTCGCCAGAAGGTAATGATCCAATGTGTAAAAATATATACTGAAAGCGTTTCTACAACCAATGCCAAATCGCCTGAACCCCACTAATTATTTGCAAACTAGTTGATAGACTAGATGTAACTGCAACAGGTTCACTTCCATCTACAACGAAAATTTTGCATGATAACATTAAAAGCAATAGGCTAACCTTTAAACTCCGAAGTTTTCTCTGGTAACAAGTAATCCCATGTCCTTTCAAGGGCCTTTCTTATTTTTAAATTTGTTTCTCCATCTAGATTTGCAGTCTGCACTCGCAAGAAATAAGCAAATGAACGGTACACTAGGTAAGAGAACGTTCTTGTATAGCACCTTATAACCTGGACAAAGAGAAAGCAATATAATCTTTGAAAGGGGCTTTCAAAGAAGAAGCACCTCAACGTAGCAGATACCATCAGGATTAGTGCTGGACAGGAAAAGAATATCTGCTGGAAAAAATGCATCTTGTTTTATCTGCAAGATCAAGAAACTTATTTAACAGTTGTGGATCTTAATTCGAAAATGACAAGATTCTGAAATCCTGCTCTAATGCAAAGAAGACATGCTTTCAGCACTGTTAATTCCATGAATGTCCTAAGCAATGGAGGGTCGAAGTAGGAAGGAACGAAAGGTATCAAGATGAGTTGGAGGAGGAGGAATAAGAGCGCAGTGTCTCAACCGAAGTAAAATAAAAAGTTTCAAGAGCAGCAATTGCGTAGTGTTGCTTTACTCAGTAATTTATTAGTGTAACGATTACTGTTAGTATCCAGATTGTAATAGCCAGCTGAGCTGGTGGTATAAGTATAGGCGGATTAATTCAACTTAGGCTGTCGATTATTTGGTGGAATTCAGAGTTGGATCGAGGAGCGAGGTTCTCACTAATCAAATCTACTTAAAATTCTTGGTGAACTAAAGAGAACGAAAGGCAAATTTGAAAGTTACTTTTCTATCTAAGTTGACAGTTCCCCTCCCCTTTGAGAATCCTAAATGATAAATTAGAACCGTGAAATGTAGTCAACACAAACAGATTTCATGAACACAGTTTCCTTCGCTAGAGGTCAGCAAAAGCATGATGGTTGTTAATACTTTAACTCTTTTACAAAAGAGACGAGCCCTTCCATTGCAAAGGCAGCAGGGAATAAGTTACCACAGTGGAAAGCAGCACAATGACACACATAAATTACATAAGGTAATTGAACTCTATCAGAATAACTATAATGCATGCAGTAACAAACAACTAAACATGTGGGCCAACAAAGAGCTGACACACACACAAACATGTGGACTAACCTTGACAATATCTCCAACTTGCAACTTTCTCCAGGGAATAGGTACCCACTGTTGATCTTGTAAGATATCCACTGAGCTATTATTTATGGACATATCGTTTTGAAACCGTTTCTGCGCCAAATAACCGCAGAAGGATTTAGAAGCCGAGACACAGATGGGTCTTGAGACTCCAACGAATCTTTTAACTTGCAATGAAAAATCATAAGAAGAGCAAACAGTTCTGCTTAGTTCTTACCCAGTCTTCGAACGCCTCTTTAATAAGAGAGACGAGTAGCACCATTGACAGCGGAGCTACATTTGTTATTGGACTCACAGGACTGCAGGACAAACAATCTATCTAGTTAATAACTTCATTAATCCGCAGTTACTCATCCAGCCAGAACAAGGATGTTCTATGGACAGAATGTCATATAAACTCGAGGCAACTTCAAAGTATCGTCAAAATTATATATATTTTTTTTTTCCAATGGAGTTAACATACCTTATTGGTGTCATTGATAGACACGAAATTCCGAGAAAGTATATGTTTGCTATGCGCCTAAACTGTCAGGAAACACATTACAACTAAGATCACAACACATAACAGAAAAAATCCTTGTGGAAAAGACTGGAGGTGTTTGAAGCGTTGCCAAATGTACATCAGCTGTAACTTCATATATTCAAGAAACTCCCACATGATTGCCAAATTCTCGGCGTGTACATGCTTAAGCTAAGTTAACAAAGAAAAACCATGGGTATTTACCTGTTCAAACAGACCCTTGGGCAGGAAAGTGAAAACATTGTACTTTGTTGTAGAAATCGAATTACCCTGGACCAATTCACAACACATTCATCAGAATTCTAACGAAAAAGCAAAAAAATTGATAATAGGCACAAACAGAAGAAATCAGATCGATGAATCCAAACAGCACAGATTCCAATGGCGCATATCCGGCAATCGATTGAGAACAATACACCGCAATAACACTACTACTCCGGCGTACCTTGAACCGGACGGGTAAATTAGAATCGCGATCGTTACAGTAGACGGTACGATAAGTCGGAGCCTGAGGCTGTATATGGCCCAACGTCACCGTCCGAGACGGCGTCCGTCGATGACTAGCCGACGAATCGACGCTTAACGATCGAACCATTATGGATTCACCCGATCCAACAGGTCTCGACCTTACAAAATCGAAATTTTTGACTTCACTATATTACAGGCGTCGATTCGTCGTCTCCTTGACTGATTCCGATTAGGCGAGGGAAGAGAGAGATCTGTGTTATTCGACGGTAGAAACTAGAAACAGAGAGGACCAAGACCAGCCTCTCTTCCGTTTCAACCTCTTTTTTTTTTTTTTTTTTTTTTTTTTTTTTTTTTTTTTCAAAAAAAGGAAANAATGGAAAGTTTGCTCCTTCTTCGGGTTGAATTAAGAATTAATAAATATATTTTTCAAATTTGCATTTTTTTTTTTCGATTCGTATTTCTCTTTAAAGTTACTTTATTCTACCAAATCCATCCGCGTTGATGGAAGAAATAAGTTCTGGGTTTGAGGAAATTTCCACGCGCCATTTAGCCGCGTGATATTCATGATTTTGTTGCAAGTAAATAATCATTGTAAAATTAGTAGTAAACCATGTTTTTTTTTTTGAACCAGTAATATTGTAGTTTTTTTTTATTGATGATGATACATTTTTTTAACATCTCCATGTATTCGACTCATGATTTATAATTTTTATACATGAGTTGTATCAACAATTTTTTAAAACTTATTATAAAGTTTGCATTGATAAAATTATTCAAACAATATTGTATTAATATATATATATATATTATTTAATGATGATATTTCTGATAAATAAATTATTTAATTTAAAAATCTTATTTAATTTCAGTTTTCAATATTTATAAATAATATCTGGTATTTCTCTAAAATATAAGAAAAATTATAATAAAAATAGACAAATTTCATTACGCTTATTCTCTAGTTTCGATGTTATATATTTAATGTAAATTGTTCGGTAATGTTGTTTTCAACTTTCTTTTATATCAGTTTGATTTTCTGTTGTTAGTCTTTAAAATTTTTTTGGATTTGTGGTTTTATTTTTAGAAGTTTGGAAAATGCCAATTTTATATTTCACAAATGTATCACATCATATATGTTCAACTGCTGAAACAATATATTTTTGTCTCTGTATTCGTTTTACTAAATCGTTTTTGATAATCCATAATTTTTTGATGATTATCTAATTGATAAATAAATATTATAATCAAACAAATCTTATTTTATTCCAGTTTTCTGTATTTAACAATAATATTGAATATTTTCTAAACTATGAAAAAAGAACTTTATAATAAAATAAGCAAATTTCATTAGGTTTAGAATGTTTATAGCAAACAATTTCATTAGCTTAAAAAAAAATCGGATTTGATTCAAATCATTTGAAGCTTTGTTTTTGAAAGTTTGAAATCTTCTGCCACTCTACAAATGTACCACATCATGTATCATGTATATCAAAGATCAAACAATTTTTTTTGTCTCTGTGTTTTTTTTGACTAAATCGTTTGTCATAAAAGCGCAAGATAATCCATAATATGTTTTTAGCATATAATCATTGTTAAGCTCGAAAATATCTCTTAAATAATTACGGAATATGTATAGCCTTTTTTTTGTCATCTGAAATTTTATTAGAACAAGATAAATAAAAGAGAACTGTTACACGGGTGGAATGCGGTGATGGAATGCGGTGATGAAAAACTATGCCAGCGGGAAACAAACCCCTGAAAACTAAGGCTCAAAGACGAATAGACTAATGCCCAAACAAGGGAGACAATTGAGACACTAAACAGAGTAAAAGCAAACTATAGTTGAAAAAGAAGAGGACACTTATGGTTTAACACAAAAACTGCAGAGCAAGGCCAAACCAAACTTTAACACAAACCAGAAGCTACTTCAACACTTCGCGATAACCCTTCGAAAGAAAACTTACCGAGAAAACCTCGGCCTACGGAAGTGGAACCTTCCTGAAAATCAAACTTCTTTCCAACTCAAAAGACCACCCTTCATAGCCTCCGCGTTTGAGCTGATCGTTTGGGAGAGACTAGCGCGTGAGTGTTGTTTATTGAATTTTCTCTATTGGTTGGTTTCTCAAAACCGTTTTGCTACGCCGTCGTTTCAATGGTCTTCATCGTGACGTTGGGCATCATGATTTGTCTGTCTATCTCCAGTTTAATTGGTTGTGTTTGTTTGTTGAACAACCAATCATGTACATAAGCCCAAAACATCGTGGAATGAACAAAAAAAAATAACAATTTTTGACGTAAGACGAATAACAAACATAAATTAAGCCAGAAATCAAATACATCCTATACTCTAGTCTCTAGTCAGATATTTTAAATTCTTGAGATTGTCTAATCGAAAATAAAATGTTGGATACAACCAAATAAGAGTTTGACCAGAATTAAATAAATAGATACCAGTAGAATAATTTTGTTTTTCTTGAAAGAGATATCAATTGAATAATACAGTGGCCTAAATAATAATTAATTAAATGGCACTAAACTTGTAATTTGACAAGGTAATCAGTATGTTGACCGGTTGACCCGACCCGAGAATTGGATTAGTGTACCTAAATGGGGCTTCTTCATTATACCAATTCTACCGTTTGCATGAAAATCAATAACAAATCTACAGAAGTTGTTTCTTCTTTTTTTGTCAACAGAAGTTGTTTCTTCAGTTGTACGAGATTTTACTTTGTCGTCTGAAGAATAGAGAAGAGATTGTTTTAGGAGGATGGATAATAATAAGTGTAAATTTAATATGTAAAATTGTTTTTATGGAATCTCTTGAATTAGTATTTCTTTGAAGATGAATCCAATTCACTAGATGATTAGTTTTTTTTTTTCCACAATTATTCTTGGTCCTTTTTCAAGGCTTATTCTTTCTGAAATCTTTATTAAATGTGATCATGTTCCAAGGTGCAGACTTATGAAATCATGATGATGATTCGAACAATTATATTCTATGTTTCTTGAGGTTCAGTAAGAAAGAGATAGTAACCAGTTCTTGTCTCGCTAAAACTTTCTAAACTATTTGACTTATTGTCTCTCAATTATAACTTACAAACAAATTTACAGACCAAACTCCAATATATATCATTGATAGACTTAAACATCATAAATAGAGTTTGTGAAAACATTACCTACCATTAACTTTTGAGTAATTAAAATTTAAAGTAGTGATCACACTACACACACTCTGTAATTTACCAAAAGAATTGTTATCAAGGCACAAGCCTAGTTATTTGCTTCCCTTGTCTGGTGACATTACTAGCAACTTTGTGTTTGTTGATCTCTGATGCTCTAGCTCCAATGGTCAGGAAGTGCTGATGCAGAATTACAAATCTTATGGTCTTTGTGCTTTGTAAGATAAGAGAGGTTGCCCATGATCCGACTTGTTTCAGGAGCTGTTGACCCTCGTATAATCTGGGAAATGTACCTAATGCCACTCACACCCTCGTTGGGAAATGTACCTATATATTGCCATTGCATTAGACAAGATTCTCGATAGAAAGTGTTTAATCTTCGAGGTAGTATTAAACTTCCAGATTGTTGTCTTAAACTCTGGTAACCATGGTGGAGGAACAATGACTTCATCCTGATCACGTAAATGAGTTGCAAGCCAACAACCAGATTTTATTGTATATATAGACCATTATCAGTGTAATTAATGCCATCCCAGTAAGTCCGGTTCCAAGGCTGCACTGATCTTCATTTGTCGTATAATCTGGAACCGACCAGAGTATTGGATTAATGGACCTAATTTGGGATTCTTCAATTACCAATTCTAGTGTTTCCCTTGATAGTCATTGATTTTCATGATGTACCAATTCTAGAGAACTTGTCGCTTCTCTTCTCATAAACAGAAGAAAAGCGAACACACTTGACTTAAAACTTCAGATAGAGAGATTGTCAAAACATTCCATACTGATTGCTTTTGAGTAGTTGATACTTAAGTTGGTGACTACACTAACTCTCTAATGTACCAAAAGAATAAACAACTGAGTTGTTGTTGTTGTTATCAATAAGTCACAAGCCTTGTTTTCGTTGATCTCTGATGCACTGGCTCCAATTGTCAAAAAGTGCTGATGCAGAATTGCAGATTTTGCGGTCTTTGTGCCTTGTAAGATATGAAAGCTTATCCATGATCCGACTTGTTTCAGGAGCTGTTGAGCTGATTGGGAAATCAAGGAGTAAAAGGAGAGTGTCCACACATATTGATGTCTCTTTTGTAGCCAAAAGAAGTCCCTTCGCATTAGCCACATCTGCAGATTTCTTGGCTATCTCAAAGAGCTCCAACATCTGGGTTGCATTCTTTTCACAAATTTTCTTCTTCATCTGGAGAGGCCTTGATGTTTCTGGAACAGACTTGCAGCGAACGTCAGGCTTGTTCAGATTTTGCTTATCCTGTCCCGTTTCATGAGCCAGAGATCTAGGGTTTTTAGAAAGAGCGGATTGCTTCTTTGCTGCAGCAAAAGACTTGCGATCATCAGTCCTCTTTAGGTTTTGTTTAGTCTCGCACACTTGATCATGAGCCCTAGATCTCTCAACTTGTTTCTTCTTCAACACGGAAGATACTTTCACATTACGAGCTTTGTTATTGCAATTAGTAGAAGGAGGGTTTCTTCTTCTTCCTTCGTCGGTGGAAGAAAGAGTCTTCATCCAGGAGTTGAACAAGACTTTAGCTCCCATTCGAATCCTAGGGTTTCTGTGAACCCTCAGACTCTCCAAAGGAAGTATCTCTTCTCTAGACACGCGACTAATATCCTTGTCTGAGAGATTCAAACTCTTCAGGTATCGCAGAATATCAAAACATCTCGCGACGCCATCAATGGTGTCTGCATTAGCGTCCCTGACTGCAATAGAAACCAAACGGTGAAGATCAGATCTCTCCTCCGTCATCTTCTTTTTTTTTTTGTCAGGTGTTGATTTTTGTTTTCGTATGGGTTGCGGAACTTGGAAAGAGGCAAGCAGCTCTAGGATTTCACTGTTTCAGTCTCAACTTTGGAAAATCTGAATACGGGAAAGAGAAAGAGAAAGTGGGAGAGGCACGGACACTGAATCCGATTGTTATATATATAAAGCGTAGAGAATCGGAAAAGGATATAAAAAAGAAGATTCCTTAGGTCCCAAGAAATTGTACTCCTAGGTCGACTTAAAAACGACGTCACTAGATTCTGCTATTTCCATTTTTTTTTTCGCTCCCGAGGGTAAATGTGTCAGAAGAATTGGTAGAAGAAATTGTAAACATCGACGATTTATCGAGAAAACAAATTTTCGCAAGGAAACAGTACTTAATTATGGGGTTCTTTGAAGAATTTCTCAACAAAACATGGTGATGTGAGGGATCTCCAGGGTATGACAAGGCTTGAGACTTATTGATAACAACAACAAATATTTGATCACTTTGCAAAATACTATAGACAGAATAAATCTGAAAACTTTGT
>OVBJ01002265.1:0-19287 GCA_900406535.1 Noccaea bulbosa
ATATATATATATATATATATATATATATATATATATATATATATATATTTTCATTTGAACAATAAAAGAATTTGGGTTCCTTGGATTTGTTTCGTCATTCAATTTAGTTGTTGATAGAAACATTCATCTTATTCAAACTCAAGAAAACACAAAGAAAGCTGCAAAACAAGAACTGAGTGAAAACTGTGAAATATCACCTTCTGAATTACAACATCTATAATACTCCCTAAGGTATTATGTATTATATGGTTTTTCGATGATATATCAAGTGTAACCTCGAAAACTCTTAACTCAAGTAATTGAAGAATCTTTTGCTGTGAGAGACTTTGGAGTGGCTAGTGAGGTTTTGGAACAAACCCATCAACTGCAAAATTCCTAGTGGCTGAAGGAATGGCTAAGCGTACTCCATCTAGCTCTGGTTTTGCTATGACTTGACATCCCAATCTCGACCTATAGACAGACATATTCAATGGAGCATATCAAAAACATTTTCAATGGAACTCACTTGAGACCATTTCAAGAGTAAGAATGAGAGAGAGGACTCACGTTTCAGTTAACCCGAAAGCAAGATCCAGCATATCATTCTCTTCATCTGTTGGTTCTTCGAGTTTGTTGTAGTATTCCGTGTCCTGTTTCAATTACAGTTTTTAACTATTTGGTAAAAAAACAAAATTCATTATCAATCTATGTAGATGAGTGACTGCAAGGAAGAGACAATTTTACCATAACAATCACATGGCACGTTGAACACGCTAGAGAAGCTTCACACGCTCCTGGTGATTTAGAAAAAAGCAACCCATAAATTTCCAATGAAAAGATCATCATTCTGAGACATTATTTACTTATCTTGGTTTAAGCGACGAAGTATCATCAGACAAAACAAAAGAAGAAGAATAAGAAATGGAAGAAAATCTTGCCTTCGAGTTCTATATCATTTTGATGAGCAGCTTCAAGGATGTTCATTCCAATTGGGACCTTGATATGAATTTCCTCTCCATCTTTATCAACAAAGATAACGTTTATCCTGACAAAAAATAAATGTATGTCCTTAAATTTCAGGCGACAATACTTGTGTATACATATTGAGCTGTTGTCAAGAGTTGAATGTTAAATTTGAACTTACTTTTCTGTTTCTTCGCCGCTTTTTTCAGAGGTAGTGCTGAAAGATGTACACAGACTGTGATTATTCGAGAAAAAGGCTTCCTGAAAAGTCCTAGTTTGCCTCTCTAGTACAGGCTGCCAAAAACAAGAAAGAGCAGAGATATCAAACAACGATGGAATTCGTCAGAGGGAACATGAATCGAAACCACCAGGCTTTCGAAGCTAAAGCTAATTCACCTACATAAGGCATAATATATCAAGCCAAGCCTTCGATTAGCTCTTTAAGCAAAAACCATACCTTTTATCTCATCTACTGATTGCAACACTCTAATTAGCTAATACTCTTCAGAGAAAACTGGCTAAGAAAGAATACAACTTTTTTATCTTAACACTATCGAAATTGGGAAAGTGAAATGCCTACTCAATGAATTCAGTAAGATGCAGATATCAAAGCTCAGACTAACCGAAGATTGCAGATATCGGCCATAAGACCTTTGTAGAATCCGCATTCCACATACTGAGAAATGCCTCTCTGCTCAAAAACATAAACATTGGAGTTAAAATCATACAGACAATATATGAGCTTTGCTTCCACCACCAAAAGCAAAAAACAAACAAACTCAATCAACAGTTGCCAAAAAAAGAAGAGATTATTGAACAAAGGGGAAGTGTATCAAGAGAAATTTATATTTGGCAGTATGAAAACAAAATTGAGACTTGGAAGATAAAATACCTCTCGGAAGCTCTTTTACAATGCGAGAACCTAATCTTGATAGTCTATTGAAGAGCATGGTTTTGGCGCCGCAAAAAGGTATAGCTAAAACCTCGAAGCATAACAGAGAAACATATTTACAATAATGAAGAATCGACGGAACAAACAAAGACAGAGAAGGAAAAAGGTTATTACTTTATTAGAAGATTCGACTGAAGAAATGCTTTTTGGGTGCTTGAAGATAGAGGTAAGTGCTAAAAGAGGATTTAGGGTTCGTGCGTGGAGAAAGACGACCCCCTCCGTCGCAGAATCTCAGCTGATTCATTTCTCTCCTCCACCTTCTGTCTAATATCTAAAGTCTAAACCTTACGTTCTGACAATTTCTCAATAACCGTACCGAACCGAACCGGATCAGACCATTCAATACCGATTTCCTTTTGTGCACTTTTGTTAATTTACGGTTCCGCATAACCGTTGACCATGGTCAAGATATTGGTTTATTATTACCATTTCTTTTGAGGACAACAACAAAATTGGTCTATCATAGAATGTTACTTTCTACAATAGAAAAGGTAAAAAGAGATTGTAGTACCAAAACGAAAAAAAGACACTCGAGTTTACAACTCTTTAGAAACCAAAAAGATTGTTGAGAAACAAAAAAGGAGGTAGAGAGAGAGAGAGAGAGAGAGAGAGAGAGCTTTTGGATATATGCTCAGTGAATCCTAGTGAGTTCCTCAACTCTCTTGCACAACTCTTCAACATGAACATCCATGGCTTTAGAGATCTCCTCCATCTTACTCCTGCTAAGATCCAAGAACGATTCAATCAGATCTCCATCCACGAAACTCTTCGCTTCTGCACTTCTTCTATCGTTGTTGAACGATCTCCATTGCTCGTGGCTCAAACCGCCAACTCCTTTAATCACTTTCCTCAGGCTCGTCTGCAGTTTCTCCAGAAACGCATACTGTTCTTGAGGCAGTGAAGCTATCACTCCGATCACACCATCGACGGTACCAAATATGACAGTCGGTATCTGACCAATCTCTGAATCAGGCAGCCTCATAACAAGAGAGCCGTGGCGGAACCGGTTCACAAATTCTCCTACGTGATACTCACCAACCACCTCCATACGAGACCGTTCGTCATCTGTAGTAGCTTCAGTGTTCTTCTTTACTGTGAATAAGTTGAAGCAATTATCAGCACCGAGGTATGTGTCATCATCGAGTATCTCAACTGCCGTCATCCAGATCGCATTATGATCTCGAGCTCTCTCCACGATCTCACCTTCCTCATGCTTCAAAAAAAACACAAACAGTCAAAAGGGTCCAGGTAAGTTTTGAAATGTATTTACGAGATGGAAAACGATTTTGTATCAAAAAAAACTTTTGTACCTTGTAGATCAATAAGGAGATTGATTTCATGAGGTCACCAACAACGATGAAGTCTCCACGGGTCTGCACATAGAGAGCTAGTATGTGACCATGATGTCCACATTCAGACTGGAGCTCACGGCTGCCATCATCTCGCAACATCCACTTATACAACTGAATTTTCTGATTAATAGCAGCAAGAAGTTTGCCATTGAAGGCATTAAGTGAATAAACAGATCCCTTAGTTTCCTTCTCTGTGATCAGCTGCAATCTTCCTTCCTCGACTAAAAACACAAGTATCCTTCCCTACAGCCACAAATAAAATAAACCCAAGAATTAGGAGAAATAAATCTGAACACAGACAAAACAAAGAGTAGCGTGACTCAGTGAAATGATACCTTAGTTGGTTCACTTTCCTCAGGCAAAACATATGATGTACCGACACAGTAGTATACATTTTTATCATCTGTAAACGAGCAGCTCATTATGGAGCAACCGTATTCAAAGGCATCCAAAGTGTAAGTCGACAAGAAGCTAAAATTTTTGTCATCCAACAGATGGACATAATGCATTTCAGATTCTTCTGCACTCGGCTGGTTTCTCCAACTGCAGATAGCAAATGTTCGCGTTTGTTCCTGATGGCAGATACGACGAACGTGTTCGCCAACAGGAATAGTGCGTATGTGAAGCTTCTGAATTTCATCGATGGTGCCAACAGTAAGTTCGCCTTCTCTGGCAATTGCTAGGCTGCCCACGGAAGAAAGTAGAACCAGATATCACCACAATATACTTTGACCCAAAAGAAAAAAAAAAGAGAGGAAGAAATTAGTTTACCTGTCTGGAAAAGCAGCAGAGTTGAAAGGACACATATGACTAACTTCTTTCAAATTCACGTTGCTGTATATTAGCTTCTTGTCCTTGCTGTATATAACAGCCGGTCTATCTGATGCAGCAAAGACATGCGTCGCACTTTTAGATGAAAATGTACGCAGAGTTGTAGGCTGAGTCCCCAGTGACACTTTTTTCCGGTCTCTTAGTTCCCCATTACTCGTATCCAACTGGAAGTTTAAGAGATGACCATCTCCAAGAGCACAAAGCAAGTAAGATATCTACAACAAATGATATACCACAAGTTATTAGTACGGTAACCAACGGCTGCATTAACGATAAAGATGGTCATTCCACAAAATTTTGAAGAAAATCCGTACCCCTTCGAATGCACAAAGAAGAACAGATCTGGGAATTATCTCTCCTCCTAGATGCTCCTTGGTAATAAGAGTCAAGTTCGGCAGCACAAAAATCCTCACACTTAAATCTGTCCACATTCCCACTGCAGCTAACTGACTGTAATTAGGATTATCGCCAATGGGGTTTATATCAAGGCAAGAGACCTCGTACTCCAACAGTTCATGTTTGACTTCAGTCAGTGTCCCATCTCCAATTTCCAGATAGACCAAATGCCCACCTCCAGTCGCCAGAAGAACCTAACAGAACATCATTCCAATCACATTGCATGTCTACAAACGAGAAAGATACTGCTAAAATCCCAGCATCGTCAGAAACTGCTCAAATTCTTCTCTCTTTGGGCCAATATTTAAATATAGCAGCTACCAATAAATCCACTATATAAAAACTTAAGAAAGAAAGACACACCTGGCTGGCATTTGCAGTTGCAACATTAATAGTGAATTCAGTTGGGGCTTCCCATTTATTCCGCAACTCTCTAGTTGTAGAACTGACTAATCTAACACAATTTGAAGTAACCTGAATAAAAAATAAAAAAAGACAGTAGTTAGTGCATCCTCGAGGAAAAGATAAGAGAGAACACTATAGCAGAAAAGAAACTACGTCAGAAGCACATCTACATTTTATTCGCTTTGGAAGACCCAAAAGGCCTATAGCTTGACAACTGATTAAGACTAAATAAATGACACATTTTAAGGCAGTGAAACCCAGATAAATCAAACTCTATGTTGATAATCTTGACATAGACTTATCACCTATAAAATGGATTTCGACGAAAATTTTCCTGTCTTGTGAGATAAAACTACAAGCAAAGGCATAGAAACTAATGAATGAGCACTAGCAAAACGTACCTGAACAAGTTGGTTGTAGATAGCATCATGGCAAAATAAAGTCTGCACTTGAGACAAGAAACCCTCAATCTCTGTTTCTTCCAGTTCATCCTCTATATTCATGGCTAATATACGAGTTTCACTGATAAAACTAACTACGAGGAATGTATCAAAGGCTTCATCAATTGAAGACTTCAACGACCACATTCCTTTGATACCTTGAAGTTCCACAGACGCCTGTAACAGCAGAGTCATATTATATTACATCAAATGAGAAAAACGCTCATACATGACACTGAGACAAAATGATATCAAACCTGTTCATTTATTCCTATCCCATTGCGAACTATGCGAAGAGAACCATCTTTATGTGCTCCAGAGCAAGTTACAACCTGACCTTGCCCCTGTCTCTCAAGGTCAACTACACAAAAGTCGACAATAGGCCCCAAGTTGACATACTTATCTAAAACTTCAACATATGAACCTTTTGCATCCGGCTGCATGTTTAACTTTATAAGCTGCAATTAAACAAAAAATTGAAAAGTTCAGATGCTTAATACCTTGTATTTATACTAGAACTCAGAGAAGATAACAAACCGATACAAATAACTAGGATAGTGCTAACCAAAAAAACTGTATACTTTTACATTCCTTAAGAAAAATATATTTAACAGCCTGTAATGAGAATTGAGAACCATATCCATTCATAGCGTACCTGTGAATCTCCATAGCTTGAGCCGACATAGACGACAGCATTGTCAAGATAGGAGATGGTAGATGCAATAGAAGTTTCGCCCAAAAGCTCGATTTTGAGGCCAGTGACCCTTGAAAAGAATAAAGTCAGAATATCCACATGATCATTCATTTAGATAGAGCTTTGTAATACGAACTCACTTTTCTTTCTCTTGGGTTATAACAAGGAGGTGCATCAGTCCCGCATGGTCACCAAGTAGATACCTAGAGCCATCAACATCAACTCTTCCATATGCTTTTGTGATGGACTGGACACATAAATTGAAGTTCACGTACCAAACATTAATATCAAAAGGGTACTCACCGAAAGGTTATGCAAATGTTTATAGGAGTATATGGCATGATGTCAAAAACGACTTACAGGTCTTATTGGTATTGCTTTGAATGCATTGGCACTGCAATAGACAATTGTTTCTTCTCCAATGATAAGAACACCACACAAAGGTGAAGGCACAGGGATCAATAGGTCAGCACCATAGTCAAGATTGTTCTGTGACCATGGTCCTTCAACAACGTCCTGCTTATCCTTTAGAGAAATTTCATATGTTTTGAGATGCCGAGCATCTTTGTTGTCCTGTAATCCAAAGCATTGATTAGTTCACAGCATACATCATATTGCATTCACAAAGTAAACCAAGTTAAGAGAAAATATGTAATTCATTTGAAAAACTAAAATCCAAATAGAAATAAGCAGATCTACTTTACTCCATTTCCACCAGCTTATCAACAGAACGGGTATCCAGAGAGGAAAATGATTCCTTTGACCATCAAATACATATGATATACAAAAATAATTTCCATAGCATATCCATTTAATATGTATGTAAACCTGATAAAGTACTGCGATCGTTGGCTTTGCGCATCCATACAGAAACTTGATATCTAGGACCTGCAACTCCTCCAGCCTGTAATTTAGGCAACATAGTCAATATTAGTTTTAGTGTTGTGGTCCTCAAAATAACCATATGCAAGGAACCTCGAGCATTGACCGAGTCAGCTGAGGAAAGAATTGATGCACTGGAAAAAGGGTGGGCAAGAACACATACTATGTGAACGACAAACAAACATATAAAACAGAACAAAATAAGCTTCACAGCCTCCAAACTGCAGCATGTTTACGGAAAATCAGTACCTTAAGTTGAATGCTTCCTTGAGCTGTCCTTTATTGTCAAATGGAATAACCTAAGTGATAAAGAAAGAAAACAGAACAAAGCATTATATAATGTGTAAGCAAATTGATCCATGGATATTCAGTAACATGACATAGACAGCAAACTAGCATACCATACGTCAAATGTTTTCTAGAAGACAATATCATACCTTAAACAAGCCGTCATACAGATGGAGACCAATCAATCTGCAATCAGGATCAATTATACCAATCTGCAAAATCCGTGTCAAGTACGAACTCAGGCATGCCACATAACCCTTAAATTACAGCACCGATACGACTAACAAGGAAAATCAAACTACTGTGACAGATACAGTGCAGTATTACTGAACTCAATACCTGACCATTGTCTGTTGGTCGGCCTATAGAATCGGAAACATCCCCCATTGCCCTACAAAATGTTGAAACGATGTTTAATGAGCAGGAAGGGGAATCACAATTAATTGGAATATTGACTAATTTAATTAACTGTAAGCAAAAACTATGTTAGAGAAGTTTTTTTCCAGGCTGATCATAGAACATATTCTGAACAGATAGGAAACGGCATGCACTAGACTGCACATAGTTACTAAACGTCTAACACCAAATCCGTAGAAATAACATTACAGAAAGCACATCAAAAGAACAAATAACACATCCTGTTGCTTAACCTCATCTCACTACATTAAATTTAATTTTCCATGGCATAATGTACCTTGTAATAAGCTCAGAAGACTCAGAATCCCATTGAAGAACACAAAATTTATATTTCTCAGTAGCAATGAATAAAAGATCTTGTGTTTCACCCTGGAAAAGATGAAGTAAACTATCAATTAACATTGTCAATTACTCATGATTACCTCTGACATAAAAAGAATTATGCATTAAGATAACTATACTCACATGGGGACGGAACAATTCCAAAGTTGCGATTCTTCCATATAGAGGAACATCCACTATAGTCTGCAAAAGTGTGAATTTACTCAACATACTTGATCCAAACGGAGAACTCGTTTTTTTCCCAGAACAAGACTAAAAGTAACCATAAAGATTCAATTTTCCACGCTAAATCCAAGGAATTGTTCAATTGAAGTGAACTTATCTTAACACCACTGTTAAAAACTAAAAGCCAAAACATAAGAATACTTTAGAAGTTAGAATAGGTGATGTATGAAGTACCTGAAGTCCCTGTGGAGTAAGCAAATGGATCTCGATTCGAGTGCTTTTCCTGATACAAGTTTAACATGGCTGTCAACTAATAGCAAATGAACCAGATCCAGAAGAAGATACTAGATGGCAAACAGAAAAAAAAAAGAAGGTAGCTTTCGAAACAATGTACAGAAATGTATGCAAACAACAAACTTGAATTCCACTCAATTAAGAAGTTTGTATCTTCAAGAGCATTAACGTCCCTTCTTTACATGAAATGATGAAATCAATTTCAGTCACTGCTAGATCAACTGGCGAATCGATTGTGTAAATCTCCAACATAAACAAACATCCACCACATCAGAGAATCCCAGAGAGATTAAAACCCAAATACTCAGCCATCAAATTAGAGGCAATGAGAGTAAAACTATAGAGATTGGCCCTTGATGAAAACTAGCTTCCCTATAAAAACCCTAAACCACAAATTAACAGAAGGATGCAGGACAAGAAAGAAAAGGAGAGAAAGAGAGGGAATCTCCATACGCAACAATGAGATTGAGCTCCTGGGGACTGGTGAAGTTTCCGACGCAAGAGTGACTGACACAGGTCGGTTTGTGCGCCGTAACGACGTAGTTCCATACGCTCATCTTCTTCTTTCCGCCCAGAAACTAGGGTTTCGATTTCTATGAAACTCGCGCGAGAAACTTCCCGCGTCTGTTATTATAGGGACGAGTCTGGATTCTCCTTTGAGATTTATACGAAAAGAGAAAGAGAGAGAGACGGTGGAGGCGAAGAACGCACTAAAAACAAGAAAGACACCTTAAGAAGAACGGCCGGTACAAAATTGAAATGAAAAGGACGGTCCGGTTTGGTTCGCATAACTGAAATTCAATTTGGGCTTTAATTTATGACCGGGCCCAAATGATGACGCTCGTTAAACTCAACCCTAAGAAGACGATGATTCAACATCATTTGTTGTGTTCTTCGTCATCGATCTCTCTCGCGATCTCTCTCTCACCCTCAAACTCCCTTATCTTTGTCGATTAATTTCACTCAGGTAAGCTTGTAGTAAATTTTCGTCTTAGATCAATCGTGGTTATACATCCGTCCAGTGGAATCGTTTCTAAACGTGACTTTTCTCCATTTTTTTAAAAGGTTTTTGTCGATCTCAAATTGCAGAGAATGATAAAACCTGATTGTTCCCGTTCTATTGTTGAAAGTTGACCTATTTTAATCTGAATTTTACCGTAAAGAATTTTAATTGCATCGCTGCGATGTAAAAACCTGATTCTTACAGTTTGCACACATTCAGATCCAGCTCTGATTTTGATTGAGACTTTATCATGGCCTTTTGTTGAAGGGCTTAAAAAATTTGGATCAAAATGATGTCACAGGCACAGTTTATATATGTGCTCGTTATCAATTCAATGTTTTGATATGTTCTTCTTGATAAATGGGTGATTTTTGTTTTTTTATCTCATATATTGGTTGTGCCTTGAGTGATAAATTGTTTGCTTTGTTTATGCGAATCGCAGATCATGTTGACTGAAACTCCATTTAGGCCAAGAGAGAAGCTTCTGGAGAAGCAGAGATTGTTCCAGAGCATCCAGAGGCACACTTACCTGAAAGGACCAATGGACAAGATCACCTCCGTTGCAATTCCTCTTGCCTTGGCTGCAAGTTCTCTCTACATGATTGTAAAGTTTCTCTATACAATTCTACGTCGATATTCAGAACTATGTGTCCATGCTCGCATTTGCCATATGTTCTTCTTCCTTATACTAATTTGCGAAAAGTTTGTTTGATGCTTGAAGTTGAATATCACACTTTAGAACTCGTTAGTTCCAATATCGACTGTGTTTTGCTAAAACCTGAATGCCTTATTGAAAATTGGATTCTCTAGATGTTCTTGATATTGTCTCAGCTTTCTTGACACTGTTCATCATCTAACTGTAGAAGATTCTTGTGTTGGCTGGATACAGGGAACAGGAATCTACAACATGGCTAACGGAATCGGGAAAAAGGAATAAGCAGCGTCTTCTTTTGGTTTCCTTTTCTTTATTCTATGCTTTTGGAGGTTTCTCTATGTATCCCAGTGGCTGCCAGATGCGGTTGCAGACTTAAGGTTGCACTGGTCTTTGTCTTGAAGCTGTTTTATTGCGTTTTGCCAAATAATTGCTTAGTTGCAGACAATGTCGAAAAGCTGAATGATGTTTGACGTTAGAAAGTTCCAACATTTTGGAGGTTTTCATTTGCTTTAATGACAAGTTGAATTCTCTACGTTTATTACTTCCGCATCTGTGTTCCACTAAAATTTGTGCTAAAAGCTTTAGGTTTGTGAGTGATATAATATTATAATGCATTCACTTTGGTGACTGTTGATGGGTTGCTGTGGGGAGGGTGGTTGTGTTGCAGTTACCAAAAACAACGGAAGAAGTAATATGAAAAATACAAAAATCATCATTACTTAATGGGTTGTTTTTTGAAGTTTTTAAACAATAGCTCGAAGTTTCACAACCAACATTTCTAACATGTTCCACTTATTTTTCTTCCAAAAAAATGAAAATTATGTCTCCAGAATTTTTTGAAATACCATAAAACTTTATTATATTTTTAACATAACCTTGTTACAATTGATTTCGAAAAACGCGGTAAAAAAAAAAAAAAGGTAAAACTTTTTAAAAAACGTTTTTAAAGATTACCAGTAAAAAGACACGTGTATTAATTAATAAAATTACTAAGACCGGCCCTGGGCGAGATAACACTCTCGGTTATTGCACAGAACTCAAACCTAAAGAGGTTTTCGACGACGTTGGTTCTTCTTCCCTCGTCCTGCGCCGCGATCTCTCCTCCTCAGATTCCTTCGTCTCCGTCGGTTACTCTCTTCAAAGGTAGGCTTTTTCGATTTCCCTATCAGACCAATCCTGCTTCGCATCTTTGCAGTCGTTTCGTCTCGTTTCTAAACTCCAAATTCTCTCCCTTTTCTAAGTTTTGTGTCGACCTCAAATCACAGAGATTGATAAACCCTAATTCTTCCCTTTATATTACTGAAACTCCACCTTTGGATTGAATCTAGAACTACTCGTCGCGTCGAGTTGATGATAGATTTGTTGTATAAACCCTAATTTTGGGATCCTGCTTATTTATCCCATTGTTTAATTGATCTTTTTTCCTTAAAGAACTAAGAATATGATAGAATCACCCTTGTTAAACAATAGTTTTGATTGAAGATGCTTTTTTTTTTTTTTTTTTTTGGGAATACCTCTTAGCTTAGTTTGTTCCTTTGTTTAACCGTTGTGAATTTACGTTCTGTAGAAAAATGCCAAAGGTTAAGACTAACCGAGTCAAGTACCCAGAAGGATGGGAGTTGATCGAGCCTACTCTTCGACAGCTCGATGCACAGATGAGAGAAGGTTTGTTTCGATTCATATAACAATCTTCAGATCGTAAAGTTTGTTTCTTTTCCTTTGCTTGTGTGCCTTAACTATTTTGTTTCTCTTGTGCAGCTGAGATGGATACGCATGATGGCAAGAGAAAGTGTGAAACTTTATGGCCAATCTTCAAAGTCTCTCATCAGAGGAGTCGTTATGTATATGAGCTTTACTACCGAAGGGAAGAAATATCTAAAGAGCTCTATGAGTTCTGCTTGGACCAGGGCTATGCAGATCGTAGCCTCATTGCCAAATGGAAAAAGGTGCCTTCTTGTCTCACCCTTGATTAAACTTTTTTTCTTTTGATTAGTTAGTTGTCTGATACCCAATTGTAGCGATTTGGAGTTTCTAATTCTACAGTAGTGCTGCTTTAGACATTGAAATTGAGGATATATAAAGTATTGTTGAATTAGTTTAGAGGGCCTAGTGCACAATTGGTTTTGAAGCTGTTTCTCTGAATTCAGTGTCCTGGTCAATGCACTTACTTAGTTTGATCTTATCAATAATAATTAGGTTCTAGAATTGAGATTGTTGTTTTGTTTGGTAGGGAACAAAATTGATGGTAATTATAGTTTGAACAAAAAATGCTTCTAAAGAGATGTTATCTCTGTTTGTTGAAAGTTAAAAATGTCACCTATTATTATTATGAACAATTCCGTCCAAGCCTTGCCAAACCCTGAATAGCTCTAACATTGCCCCAAGATGTTTTCTCTGATGGTTTCTCTTGAATATATGATTAATAAAAGACCTTGATTTCAGTTTGGCTGCATATCTATTTGTTGATTGTATTATCCGGATACTGATCTCTTTGTTTTCTTTCGGTGAACAAAGATCATGTGCTCTTTGTTTGTTTTGTTACTAACTCTTTGTAAACTCTTTATGTTTTGTGAATTGCAGTCGGGGTATGAACGTTTATGCTGCTTGCGCTGCATACAGCCAAGAGACCACAACTATGGAACAACATGTGTGTGCCGTGTTCCCAAGAAACTGCGTGAAGAGAAAGCGGTTGAATGCGTTCACTGCGGTTGTCAAGGATGCGCGAGTGGCGATTAAATCTCTCACTGTTTTCTTCACAAATCCCTCACTGTTTGATGCCATATTCTATATCTTTGTCAAATCTGGATTATGTACCCTAAAACCCTGTCTAATCTCCCCTGCAAAAACTCAACTCTGTGTTGTTGGGACTTGGAATTAGAAAGACCTTTACCGGTTTGGTATATAAATGAATTAAGAGAACGATTCTCGGTTCTGTTTGGGGTTAATATTTATGACTAACCAAGGTGTTATTTGAAAGACCCAAATTGTGAGACGTGCGTGCATCACTGCGGTTCACAGTGAGTGAGACCTATGAAACGATAATATCCGTTCACAGTGAACAGTGAGTGAGATAACTATGAAACGGGATTTTAGAAGATTATAACAGCTCAATAATCAATAAATTAATTTCATGGAGAAATAATCAGCAATCTTTGTTTGACCAAGACGAGTCTTGGATCCATGGGTTGACTTCAAATTCCATTGGTCCCTACAGTTGACGTAGATTAAGACAGACCATTCGTGTTAGTTGTACAATGAAGTATGAAGAAATAACTCTTCGCTAACATTTGTAGAGAAAACAACTTAATCAGTTCTTACATGTCTAGGTTTATAAAGCTACAAATCCTTTAAATTCAATGATTGTTACACAATTTCTTCAAATTACCTAGGCCTTTTCTCCGAATGCAATTCAATATTCAATGAACATTCTTCTTCTTTGTTTTTTTTTTTCAAGTTTTCTTGCCAGAATGTCTTTTACATAAACTAGACACCTCCCAGTTCTTGCATGATTTTCTTTTTTCAAACTCGTTATTCTTACTTTTTCTGTAAGAAACTAGGATAAGATTTCCTCATTATTCTAAACTTTGGTTCAAATATCATATCTTGATTTAATGCTCTGCTCCTTAAATGTCAGATCAATATACGGATTTCCTTCACTATTTGAACTTTCGGAGAGGTGGTTCTGCACTCAATTACCAAATTCAATATAAGTTTCAGCTTCGGTTCCAACTTCAGTTGCAGTAACTTAAGATAGCTAAAAACTTACACACTTTAGTCACTTAGTCATTTTTAAAGTGTGAATGGAATAACTTTAAGCTTTAAAAGTGTTATCTTTTGTCACTTTGAAAATTTAAAATGTGATTTTCCCTAAAAAAATATGATAAAATTTGGAAAAAAAAAATACCTTTATTCTGTTTTCAAATTTGAAAAATACCATTCTTTTTTGTAATTTTTGAAAACTACACTTTTTAATCTAATTTACTGAATTATTTTCATTCAAATTGAATAAATTTTATATTCCAAAGAGGATTATCTCATATTACCACTAAAATAAGTCTTTTTTTTTTAACTTCTAACTTTATTGACATTGAATTAAATGTAAGAATACATAATAGAAAATATAACATAGTAGAAAACAAAATACAGAATATGAGGTAAAAATAATAGATCAAATGAAGTAAAATCTAAAGATGTTTTTGCTTGGAAGGTCTTCATGAATAACAGAGTTCCAACTCTGTTAATTTCCTTGGAAACTTTGACACTTCGTCCCAGTTTCCTTTGTTGTATTACATTGGCCATATCCCAATCTAGATCTATCGATAATCTGTGTAGAATCCAATATAATGATTCTTCCATCAGAAATAAAGATTGGGACATCCAATTTTCAACGACTCTAAGAACGTCGCAATACAACAAAAAGAATACATCTTTGAATCGCCGTCGTTTCCATGGGTGCCCATGATTCCAGCGACGATGCCAAATATAATCTATCAAAATATAAATTTCAATAGATACTGCATTTGTTCTGAAAAACGATCTTCTACAATTGGTGTTGAAGACTTGTCCATCATATTCAAATGGCCAGAAGTGATCGAACCCCATCTTCTCATTCTGTAATTTCCTCTGTAAAATGGGTTTTCCGGGATCTCAAAGTCGCCCACAAGGACACCAAGATATTTGTTGAATTTGATAGCCAATCCCTTCGACTCTGAACCATTGTCTCCCCCATGATGATTACCCGGAGAAAACTGAATTAAAACCGATGAAAATGCCTGACTTTTTGGGATCCCAAATTCTCCGACCAAGGGACCATGACACTGGTTGGACTTTATATCCAATCCCTTCACCAGATTGGTGTTGGAGATGTTTGGCATCATGGAGAGTTCCATAACTCTTCACGGAGATAACGTGTTCGATTCAGGTGATGTTAGAGAACAAACTGTTAAGCCTGTGACGTACTTAACAACCAAGCCAGTGACCTGATTTTGGGATTAAACATCCCTTGTTTGATTGATCGTAATTCTCGATAATGTTTACAGATAGAGATACTTCTCTACTTAAAGAGATAAACACTAAAACGACAATGCAATATTGTAAAGACAAAAGCCGAGTACTAAGACATAGAAACCCATAACCAATCGAAGCCCATCTTTGACCCAATCCAAGATATTCGGTGCTTATCAATACTCCCCCATTGAAGAACTACCTTTTCCTCAAGGTAGAAAGAAAATGAGATACTTAGTAGCTACCTCAATCTTTAGCAAGATGACTTCTCCTTTGTTCGTGATTGTCATGGTAGCATTAGCTATTTGGACAGCCACACTTACAACAAGGTTCCACGAAGCTACCTTGTTCCTCCACCACTCGGGTGGTCTTGAAAAATAAAACACGCCACGGATACAAACTTTCAACATCATTTCAACATCACCAAGTTTCACGTCCAATAACATCTCTTTGCTGTATGTATGAGTTACAACAGATTCGCTTGAGCTCACCCAATCCTCTTCAGCTGATTTGAAAACATGATATAGAAACAACTCTTGCGGTCTTGCTAAATGAAACCTCATATAAGTGAAGGTTGAAGCTAACTGATCCTTCGAATGCTCCGCTGCAAATTTGACGACCTTAATCTTTGTGCTACCGACTTCACTGCTTATAACAGAAGCCATTAAGCTCTTTACCAAGTATCTAAGACCATTGACGAACTCTGTGTAGTTGTAACGTAGCATGATCATACCAATTGTAGCTTTCTTTTTCTTTGAGAACTCCAAACGAGGACCATTTTTCCAATTCATTTTCGTCCCTGTTGTTTCTCTTTAGTGTTTGTAAACTCCCCATTTAAAACAGATTACAATTGTGCCCTGACCACCAGCTTCCAATCGTTTGGTCTGTTCATCTTTGCCCAGTCGCTACTTCTTCTTTTCTGCCTCCCAACTAGTAAGTTCTAGCCTATTTTTCCATGTTCTAGTGCCAATGCCATAGCACAATATAAATCTCCATTTCTGACCAGTCTCGTCTTTCCGTGCCTGTGTCTTTTCTGTATTATAATCCACCATTTTCCACCTGCTACTACTCCCCCTTTGAAAATCCACCTTGTCCTCAAGGTGTATCAACAATCTTAATTTCAGGACATAATACACAGCAAGCTTCAGTTCCCCAACGTTATTTGTATTCAGCTTTTTCCATGTAGTCACAATCTCCGTTATAGCCTTTCTCTCAAAGGAGTGAAAGCAAACCCAGTCTAACAACTTCTCGCAAGTAGCTAGCAGCTCCTTATCATACGTTTTGCATCCAATAGACTCACAATAAGTCAACTCCAGCAAAAGACAAGCCTTGCAATCTGACCATATCGTGTAAAAACTCTTGTTGTCATCTTTTTCAACAAGCTTTTTGACACCAGACAAAGTTTTTGTCTCTAGATTTTCAGTGACAACCCAGAAATTGCTATGTATTCTCAGAACACCATCAAAGCTTTCACACTTCTCTTGTCCCTTCCAGTGAGTATGTTTCACCAATAAACCACCACACTCTTTGAGACAATTAATTCCTCCCGGATCAAAAGCTAGATATATAGTATCATCAACACTTCCATGGATACTATATACTTTGTGCACCTCCAAACCATGCTCAACAACCAGCGCAATCTGCATATGATATTCTTGTGAACAGAGTCCTAACAAACTCCCCGGAGCTTGCAAAAGCAACAATCCACCCGGCTTCCACACACGGTTAGCTTGAGATACATCATTACATCGTTTCTTTTCCATACATACTCTAACCCAGAGATAAGAGACATTTGCAGCAAGTTGAAGAAACATATCCTCGTTTTGGTTCCGACAACCCAATAGTGAGGTGAAGGATTGTTATGTACCTTGTTGCAGAGCAGATCGGTGGTCACACTGAGTTACTCTTTTAAAACGTGCTATATGGAAACATCGCTTCACTAAAATCCCTTTCAGAACCAGCGGACGTCTTGTGCAACGATGAGGAATCTTTGCGCATATGAAACTTTGGCTCGCCAGTGGAATCTCAGAGGTGCGTGATTCACAGAAGCTTGGCTCACCACAAACTTGACATTTTTCACAAGAGATGGATCGACTCTGTTGATTGTTCCCACTTCTGCGGATAGCTTCACCGTTGGCAACGTTTTCGACATCTGAAGATCCCACTGAGTTTCTTGAGATGGTTCGTCCACCAGGTGTTCGACGAATTTCTCCAAAGGAATTTCAGAGTTTTCGATCTGCTTAGGCTCCACTGACTCTGTCACCTGAACCAGCTCCTATGTCTTCTGGAGATCTTCCCGCAGTTCCTTAAAGTCAGCTTCAAATCACACCATTCGATCAAGCACTTCTCGGAGAAGATCTTGTTGTTCCGTAGTGAAAACCATTTTGTATATTAAAAATAAATAATAAAAAGCCCGCCGTCGAGAGGAACGGTGGCTCTGATACCAAATGTTAAGCCTGTGACTTAACATACCAAATGTTAAGCCTGTGACTTAACAACCAAGCCAGTGACCTGATTTTGGGATTAAACGTCCCTTGTTTGATTGATTGTAATTCTCGATAATGTTTACAGATAGAAATACTTCTCTACTTAAAGAGACAAACACTAAAACGACAATGCAATATTGTAAAGACAAAAGCCCAGTACTAAGACATAGAAACCCATAACCAATCGAAGCCCATCTTTGACCCAATCCAAGATATTCGGTGCTTATCACAAACCCATTCCGAACAATGAATACTTTGTCTCTTCTAATGGAGAACATCGTAACTTACGAACCGATGCCATAGCAGATCGGTGGATGAGAAAAAACGCTGACTGTGGTGAACCCCATAATCAATCGAAGCCCATCTTTGACCCAATCCAAGATATTTGGTGCTTATCACAAACCCATTCCGAACAATGAATACTTCGTCTCTTCTAATGGAGAACATCGTAACTTACGAACCGATGTCATAGCAGATCGGTGGATGAGAAAAAACGCTGACTCTGGTGAACCCAATCCTAAACAAAACAAGATGATGACAGCCCACATAAGAAGAAGGAGAAGAACCAAATCCATCAATTTCTGATCAGAATCGTGAATTCTCTTTCTTCTCCACTCTTGAAAGGCGATGAGAAAGAAATTGAAGCAGTAGCATCATCAGAAAATTCATCGAACATTGATGAAACAACTGAAAATCTTACAGATCTAGTCATCTCTTTTGGCATTCAAGGAAGAATCGCTTTCTCCATCGCAAGAGAAATAAAATTTTTAGTTTTACCACTAAAATAAGTCTATGATCCAAAAATAATATCACTAGTTTTATTTTTCAAAAATATCAAAAACATTTAAAGATAATTCCAAAAGTTTATAATTGAAATATTTGGGTTTGAGTTTAATATTTTGGGTTTGGGATATAGTTTTTAGGGTTTAAGTTTTATTTTGAGGGTTTAGAGTTTAGTTTTGAAGGTTTTAAGTTTAGTTTTAGTTTTGTGTTATTTTTGGAAAAAACAATTTTTATGGTACTTACAGAAAAACAAAACTAATTTTGTGGTATTTTATTTTTGATTTATTAAAAGATGTAATTTCTAATTTTTAAAAAGTGTAGTTTTCAAAAAATAAAAAGAGATGTATTTTTCAAATTCATAAACACAAATAAATAGGGTATTTTTCAAAGAAAAAAAAAAAAACATTCAAGTAGTTGTTGTTTATAAAAACAAATTGAATAAACAGGTAAGGCCCATAATTTTCATACGGCGCTTAAAAGGAGGAGCGATTGCGGTAAGTGGTTGGTGTGACATTTGAACCAAACTAAGTCAAATCAGTTATTATCTTCTTTCTTTCCTCGCGGGCAGGAAGCGTTGCGTGATTCTACTGTGTTTTTTGCACTTGACTGGGTGGACAGTTGACTCATGCGAAGTATAACATTTTACTCAAAACGAAAATGAACGAAGGATAAACGAAACTGTCCACGTGACGTTGTGATCCGAACTCCGAAGGAGAGGTTCTTGAACCACACGATCTCTTATCTCTTATTATGATTGCTAATATCATCACGCACATATAATCTGTTTTTTACTATAATTTTATTGCACATGATCTTTAAAAGACATATTAATATGTTTATAATAATTCGATTTTGCACCATTTAATGTTTATTTTAAAAATGTCAAAGAATGCAGCTATGTACTCACCTACGTTCTAAAAATCCCCGATTTTTCCGATTAACCGTCCGATTAATCG
>OVBJ01002266.1:0-19286 GCA_900406535.1 Noccaea bulbosa
CATCACTCACGCTCATCTTGATCACATCGTGAGCTCAATCTCTCTCTCTCTTTCTCTTTTTATACATTTTTTTTTTTTTTTTTATATCTCTGGTATCGGGGGCCTGAGGAGCCGACCGAACGGTCACCGACCAGTCCTGGGACCCGGACTTTGTCCAACTGTATCCAGTTATTCCGAGGGTCGAACCCGAACAGTAACCCCCGACTATCCCCTCGAGCTTTGCTCAAAGGGTTCCAGCGCCCCAAACGGAAGGGTAAACCGAATTGAGCTTATTGTCATCTAAGACAGATTTTCCAACGATCTGAGTTTGAATATTCTCATATACTCTTTGCCACTCTGAAACTGTATGTTTATCAGCTAACAAGCCTCCCAACACTTTAACGGCTAATGGGAGTCCTCCACAGTATGTGACCATTTTCTTACCCATGCCTTCTAGTTCTTCATCAACCCTAAACTCTGCAAACCATCATATCGTATATTTTAAAATTTGAGCCTTGAACTATGTTGTGTAATTGTTCATGACGGACCGAGATGATTTGACGTACATATAAGAAGGCGTACCTGTTTCGTGTCTATTATTAGGGAATACTATGCTCTCACATAGCTTCCAGCTTTCTTCAGGAGTAAGGATTCTTGGTCTAAAGGCAAAACATGTTGGATCTGCATGTGAACCAACACCTTCATTGCGAGAAGTTATTATCATCTTCGAACCTGCAAATTACATTTACTTTCATGTTAGGGAATAAAAAGGCATTTATGACTAATGTGTCTCATCTTGCCCACTTATGAAATTGGGAAAAAAAGTTATACAATCAGAGCTCACCACTCTTTTGGGGAAACACCGCTTTTATCCCGTCCCAATCTTCTTTTTTCCATACATCATCAACGACAACCAAATATCTAGATGTTTCCAACATTTGAAAGAGCTTACGCTGCAGTGTATCCTCATCCATTTGTTTTATTCCTCCATCATTTGGTCTAAGATCTTGCAAGATCCTTTGCCAAACATCCTTTCGCGTAAACCCTTGCGAAACGCATACCCATGCAACTCCATCAAAATGACGTCTGATAATGTCATGATGAAAAACTTGTCTAGCCAAAGTGGTTTTACCAATACCACCCATCCCGGATATAGAAACCATTTGAATCTTATCATTCTCCACCAAATGACCAACCAATTCTTCAACACTGTCTTCGACACCCACAAGATCCATTTCAGAATTGTCGGGGAATGTTTGTCGGATCTCTCTTTGCACCCTTTGTCTTTCTTGCAGCGACAGCGAACGGCCACCATCAATAATTTTTATGCCAAACCTCTCCATTCGCACAATCACCTTACAGATCCTCTTAGTGATGCCTTCAATATCTGAAGCGAATTTCCGGCGATCCACTAAGAAGCAAGAAAGTCTTTTCACACGCTTCTTGATCCCTTTCTCTTTTAATCCTTTCAGTATAAAAGATTCGATTATGTCCTCAGCATCATCAATAATGTCCTTGACATCTTCCAAGAAGTTTCTCACAATATCACTCTCAGATTTCTTGGCATCTGCATCTTTCAACAATGACTGTAACGTTCTCATCTGACATTTTAAATCATCAACTTGCTCATCAACTCCTTGCAGTCGCCCAGATTCTCGACTCAAGAGCTCCCAAAGTTTCTCCACTCCAAAAGACACAAGTGCCTCGGCCATAACTACTCTCCTGTTCCACGGTTAACACATAAGTCATCAATGACAAAAATAGTTCAGTTTTCACTTGAATTACAAACTTGTAATATATGATTGAACGATTCAAGTGCCACAAATTGGTGAAACAAGATTTTATAACAATCCAAGTAATTTCTTAAAAGCATATTCTACTCACCGCAACAGAGTATAAAAGAAAGATCGAAGCAAGTTAAGCAGAAAAAAATATTCATATAATAAGAAAACAAGATTAACCTTTCCTGAATCAGATCTGCAACGCGCTTGTGGTACAGGATTAGTTATTTGGTTGATATGAATAATTGCAATGCAGGGTCATAGTCTCATAGATAAGTGGTCTGACTACTTCTTAAAACAGTGTTTGGACAATTGTGATTACATTTTACCCCTTTCTAAATTGTTTAATCTCAAAAAAACCATCACTTTTGTTTTGATGTTCTTCTTCACTGGCATGTCTCTCGAGTGCATTAGAGTATGAGTGACTTTTCTCACTCACAAGGAGGTACATTCTCATTTAGGTGGACCTTTTTTTGGACTGTAGTGAATGCAAGAGTTCTATTTTACCCTTACTGAAAATGAAGGTGAAAAAAGTTAACCTGCAATTACATTGGTCGGTGATTATGTTGGCCGGCGATGTTTGACGGAGAAATAAGAACGAGTTGTTTCAGTGTGATCCCTCATCCAATCTGCAAAATTCAGTGATTTTGGTGTCGAGATTTTGTATGTTCAGGCTGAGCAATATTATGCAAATTAGCTAAGTTTCTTGTCATGCGATTTTGTTTCTTTTGTAATGGATCTGAAAGAGTTGCAGAATCCTAGAAAAAGTTGTTGTACGATTTCAACGGATTTGTACACTTACATCCTTGGACATGTACGATTGAATTTCACCATCCACGGTTGATTTGCCGGTGTACGATTTAATGGCCTATACAGAAACCAAAGTGTTTTGACGCGGATTTGGCTGCGTTCATGTCCTCCGTATGAACAAGTTAGTGGATTTTAATCATCCTTATTTCATTAGTTTGTTTGTGTTCTTATTGTATTGTTTTCGCGAGACATCAAAAGAGGCTTTCGTTTCTGTTGGTTGAAGCAACATATGGTGATTCAATTCAATGGGAAAACAAAATGTAAATTTCATTTCACTGGATATTAAACAATCGTAATGAGCAAAGATAACATAATGGACACTCCAAATGGACAAAGTCTATGTGGATACAGTTTTGTGGATGAAATACTCATTGAGGGTTCATTAGATGATTAGAAGCCATAGGAAGACTCCAGAACACATACATAACGCCTAGATCCCAAACCATGGAGACAGGATCATGATCTCGGAGAACACTAGAAAAAGTGAGATGTTTCACGATCACTAGGTTACATGATCACGAACTGAAAGAGAAATTGAAGATTATGATGAGATACGAGTAGGCATCTGTTGGTCAGAGGACTTAGAAAGTCCATAGAGATCATGAGAAGAAAAGAACGGTTTGAGACAGGCGTGAGAGAAACAGGGTGATGACAGTCGAAAAAGTTACCGGAGACGGAGAGACAACAACGCAGTGGTGACAATCGCAAATCGCTTCCCTTTACCCTTGTTAGCCAAAGAAGATGAGGGTGAGGAAGAAGCCTGTGCACCGAATCCCTTCTCGGAGGAGCTCGATTTCCTGGGTTGAGACGGATCCTCTATCGTCTCAGATTCAAGTGAGGGATTAAGTAATTATTACAAATTATTAGGAAATAAGGAGGAGAAAAATTGTTGAGGAGGAATTTGTTTCTCGGAAGTTAAAAAATGGAAAAGGTTAAGGTGAAAGAAAAAAAATGAGGGCATCAGTGTCATTCCACTTATTGAAAGTCCAATAGTCGTCACTCGTCACTCAAAGTATAATTGATAATTAGAAATGTCCCTCTGATTGTAATTCTCTCCATGTCTCTCTCTCCACCGGGAAATCATAACAATCATCTCTCTTTTCTCCTCTTTTTGTTTATGAAGCTCAATTTATATTCAATTGTAACTCCAGCTCTGGATCGGTGATTGTTTCTTCTCAATTTTTTTTTTTTTTTTTTTTTTTTTAAANTTTTCTTCTAGAAATTTCTTCCGAATTCAAAAGAAAAATCAAAATCTCTCACTAATGGAAGACGTTGAGCAAATATTTTATACGTGGAGCAGCTTATAAGTAGAGCTATATCGGCTGAGGAGCTCACGGAGAGAAGATGAATCCTATCTCCACCGTCAGCGTATAAAAACGTGGTCTGATCTCTTTGCGCCGGCTGAGAATCTTGTATTCGAAGGAAGAAAGCAGAAGGAACGAGGTGTCGCTTTTCAAAGATTCCGAGGTTAAGACGGAACTCTCTATATAACTCGTTAATACCACCATTCAGCGGCGGATCTAGAAATTTTTTTTGCCGGGGTCAAAAATGTATATATATTAAATAATTTTTTTTTTTGTAAAAATACATAATATTTTACATAAAACTCTTTTGTGAAAATTGTGATGATGTAGGTTTAGGCTAATTGGGCTTTAAGTTATTAGCAAATTCTTTTTTTTTTGGTAAAACTAAGTCTTGTTTAGTTTATGGTGGACTTTTAGTAAAACTTTAGTGAACCAAAAACACTGGGCTGTAGTTAATAGGGTGTCAAAATCAAAAATTAACCTGGTTCAATTAACAATTTTAGAAGCTTTAAACAAAGAAAATTAATTTTTTTAGTGTGTCACTTGAACCACTATTACTCTTAGTATATCCGCCTTTGCCACCATTGTTATAAACTTATTATGTTAACCTCGTTATTATCACTAGGTGAATATTATAGTTATTTCACGGTAATATGAATATTATAGAGATACATCTCTATTATCTTACTACTACGTTAATATAAATGTTATTATGATATTTAATATGGTACACAAATTAACTTGGTTAGTAGATGGATAGTGTTAATGCAGTTATTGCTAACACTTTACAATTATATGATACTATTGTTACCATGTAATTATATTATTAGTGTGTTAACATTTGATATAACAGGTTAGTATACTTGTTATTATGTTATTTTTGTAATAGATTTCGTGATTTTAATTTGAATTTTTATATTTTATAATATATTGATAATTAATTTACCATTATAAACACAAACTTAACGTGATATCATATTATTTAATACTAGATTATACGCGGGTTTATTTCAAATTTTTTGAAATAAATCATATAAAAATATTAAACAAAATTTGATCACTTTAATACTAAAATAAAAAGACTAATATAAAATGCCCGATAACAAATCTATAAATAAAATAAGATTAGTAATCTTTTTACATTTTTATTGTAATTGACATTTTTTTGAATTCATGATACGAAAAATTGAATTAATTTTTTTATTTTTATATTTATCTAAAATAGAAAGACTTACACGTGAAATTAATCGACTGATTAATCCGTAAAACTTTTCATTAATATTTCATTCAAGAGAATTTAATTGTTGAAATATTTTTTAATACTGTTTTATCTAAAAAGAAATTGAAAATTAAACTATTTATAATTAGAATATCGGTCCATTATAAAATTTTCTTTTTAATCTTAGTTAGTTGTTTGATATATTTTGTTATTTTTTTATTTATATTGTTTCTTTTGATTTTTTTTTCTTCGGACCATTATAAATATTAATTTTCGTTATTAGTTAGTTATTTTACAAATATTTTGTTAATTTTTCATTTATGTTATTAAATTTTTCCAATTTTTTTGTGTTAACACATGTTATGACCTACTCAAATATTAGACACTTTTAGCGACAACAATTTTGATTTGAATCCAGCTGATCTAGAGTCAAATATTTTTTATTGATATCTTGAACTTTCAAATACATGATTTTTTTTAATTTCTTAATGAGAAGGAAGTTTAAACAAAAGATAAAATCACAAAATTAAATTATGAAGGCTATAGCTTATTATAAACACTTGTTTTTTCCCTTTTTGTATTAAAATTTATTTTTTCTTTCTCTGATTTTTTTTTCCTTCTCGCAATAGGAATATTTTTTTTTTGTCTTTTTCATTGTTTGTTTCCTTTTTTTTTCTGATTTATTTTGGTCATATATATTATTTTTTTAATTTTTATTATTCTATGACACATGTCACAATTTTAATACTTTCAGAATTAAAAATATAAACACTTGTATAGTTTTCAATATACAAAATATATTTCAAACATAATCGTAAGATAGAGAAAGCAATATATCAATGTATTGAACATATAAGATATGAAAACAGAATACATGAACACAGTACAAAGAACTTATCACATAACACACAATCAGTGGTATAGCTCAGTAATGATTCTGAATAGATTCCACCTGAAAACCAAAAACAAAGAGAAGTTAGGTCATATACGTGACTTTCACATCGAACTTCAAGGAGGATGCATAACCAACAAATGAACAAAGTTGACGTAATACCAAAAAGAGAGAGTTACCTGCTACTCTCTATTCTCCTTATTCATCGTCAGTCACAGTTGAAAAACTGAACACTAGGAATGTGCTGAACTTTGTAGTAATGTTCTCCACCTGGTACCAATTTCTTGCTCCACTCCCTCTTCATTTCTATAATTGCCAGCTCCGTTAAGGAGCTTGTATACTTGAGCCCATCCGGCAGCTCCTTCAACTTTTTGCAATCATCTATAATCAAATTACGAAGACATGGCACTGACCCTTCTTCTTCTACGATCCACTCTTCCAACTCTTCTTGCGCGGATATTCTTAGAAAATGTAACTGAGGAAATCCACCTTTTGAGCACACCATTCTTTTCCCGAGGAAACAACCCCGTGACAATTCAACCGACTTTAAATGAAGCAGCTTTTCCAGAACTGGCATTGGATCTTCCTCCATCCTGCATTTTACTAGAGCTATGCGTGCAAGGTTGGGAGGGAATCGATATTGATGGAACCTTGGAATATGTATGCCCAACTTCAATTCCTTGATATGAACGAAATCCATAACGAAGTCGGCCCCTTGATAACCCCCGCCGGATCGGTCCAAATCAAGTAAAACAAAATTCTCGAGATTTTTTAATTGAGAGAGAGATGACGATAGAGTTTCAGGACTAAACTCGCTAGTTAACATAACACCAAGGGTCGTGAGCCGAGTCATACGGAGGAGGTCAGTCACGCTACTGTGTTTTGTTGAGAAAGTCGAAAGTGACTCCAAGTTCACGAGCTCACCCAATTCCAACTTTGTTTTATCATCCATAAAAAAAGGCAAGATAAGGAACCTTAACTCTAGCATCTCTTTCAGAACATTTGGCACGTGAACTACCTCACCAGCGTCTACCAATAAGTTCAGAAAGATCAGACGCTTTAGATTCCGCAGAGAGCAAGGCAGATGAGACACTGTAGCATCGGCTAAGCTCAAGAATCTCAAGTGAACGAGCTCTCCAACGCTAGAAGGTAACTTCCCTCCTTTAAACTTGGCATTATTCAGATCTAGCACCCTGAGTAATGGCAAACTTCGGAAAACTGGAGCTGACTGCTTCCACAAGTTTCCCTCAACTCCGAAACACAAAACAGATCTGGCTTTTCGATTGTATTTATGTCCCAACATAGGAAGTGCATTACCATTATGTACTACGAGTCTTCGAGCTCTACTAGGAGTTTGAGCATTGACAGTAGAGATGGAAGAAGGGACCTCCATAATTTGGAGAAAGTTCTCTTCTTTGGCTTTAGATAAGCATATTTCTCTCATCATGTCATGCATTTGACAATAACTATCACCATCACCAATACTCGAATAGTCTTTTACAGCAATGACCATATTTCTTCTCACTAGCTCTTCTAGGTAGTCTTCTCCACTTTTTTGAATTGTTTCTGCATTGCGAACTAAAGGTATTATTCCTTCGGCAGCCCAGCAAAAGCCCAAATTCTCCAGATCTATCTTGTAGTCTTCGGGGAAATGGGCTAGGTAAAGGAAGCAATGTTTTAACTGCATTGGCAAATCTTCATAGCTCAGAGACAATACTCGGTAAACCGAATTGAGATTGTAGTCATCTAAGACAGATCTTCCTACGATATGAGTCTGAATATTCTCATACACTCTTTGCCACTCTGAAACTGTATATTTCTTAGCTAACAAGCCTCCCAACACTTGAATGGCTAGTGGGAGTCCTCCACAGTATGTGACCATTTTCATACCAATGCCTTCTAGTTCTTCATCAACCCTAAACTCTGCAAATCATCATCATATCCTATAGTTTAACATTTGAGCCTTCACATAAGAAGATAATAGATAATAGAATTCACAAGATTGATTATTGGTCTTAGTTAGATTTATATAAGAAGGCATACCTGTTTCGTGTCTATTACGAAATACTATGCTCTCACATAGCTTCCAGCTTTCTTCAGGAGTAAGGATTCTTGGTCGAAAGGCGAAACATGTTGGATCTGCATGTGAACCAACACCTTCATTGCGAGAAGTTATTATCATCTTCGAACCTGCAAATTACATTTACAAAAGGAATTTATGTTTAATGTGTCACATCTTGCCTCACTTATGAAATTGGAAAAAGAGTTGTACAATTAGAGCTCACCTTTGCTTTGGGGAAACACCGCTTTTATTCGGTCCCAATCTTCTTTTTTCCACACATCATCAAGGACAATCAAATATCTAGATGTTTCCAGCAACTGAAAGAGTTTACGCTGGAGTGTACGCTCATCCATCTGTTCAATGCCTCCATCATGTGGTCTAAGATCTTGCAAGATCCTGTGCCAAACATCCTCACGCCTAAATTCTTGGGAAACACATACCCATGCAAATCCGTCAAAATGACGTCTGATAATGTCATGATGAAAAATTTGTCTAGCCAAAGTGGTTTTACCAATACCACCCATCCCGGATATAGAAACCACATGAATGTTATCATTCTCCACCAAATGACCAACCAATTCTTCAACACTCTCTTCAACACCCACAAGATCCTTTTCAGAATTGTCGGGAAATGTTTCTCGAGTCTCTCTTTGCACCCTTAGTCTTTCTTGCAGCGACAGCGAACGACCACCATCAATAATTTGTTGGATACCAAAACTCTGCATTCGCGCAATCACCTCAGTGGCCCTCTTAGTTATTCCTTCAATATCTGAAGCAAAATTTCGGCGATCCACTAAGAAGCAAGAAAGTCCTTTCACATGCTTCTTGATCCCTTTTTCTTTTAATCCTTTAAGTATAAAAGATTCGATTATATCCTCAGCATCATCTACAATGTCCTTGACATCTTCCAAGAAGGTTCTTACTCTTTCACTCTCAGATTTCTTGGCATCTGCATCTTTCAACAATGACTGTAACGTTCTCATCTGACATTTTAGATCATCAACTTGCTCATCAACTCCCTGCAGTCGCCCAGATTCTCGACTCAAGAGCTCCCATAGTTTCTCCACTCCGAAAGACACAAGTGCCTCAGCCATAACTACTCTCTCGTTCCACTGTTAACAAACACACAAGTCATAATCACCAATGATAACATTATTACAAAAAAAAAGTCCCTTTACCAGAAATAATTGGTCGATCTAGTGAGAGTTGAACTTTTCGGGATAATTTTTTACTTAAACTCTTGATTCAAACAAATATGTAATAAGATTTGTTCAAAATCGTGAAACAAGATCTTTTGAATAATCCAAAGAGTTTTTCTAAAGCAGATTCGAGTCACCTCAACAGAATAGAAAAAACAAATCAGGACAAGTTAAGCAGAAAAAACAGAACGAAAATGAAAAACATAAACAGAAAGCACGATTTACCTTCTCTGAATCAGCTCTGCAACTCGCTTTGATGTTCTTTGGAAGAAGAGAGATAGTTAAAAATAAATAAAAACTAAAAGTAGCAATGAAAGAGTTGACTCCAAGTCAATCTCCAAAATGTCTTATGACCAAAATGACCACTTAATAAAAAAGAAATATTATCGGACACTAGCTCGTGATCTCACATATTCTCACACAAACTTCTCAGTTCTCACACATCTGCTATTTTCTTTGTCAAGTTACCCATGTGATGTGAGATGAAGAAATTGGATGCAATTAAACCAAAAAGAAATTAAAGGGTCGAAACAATAAAACTCTTTTGAGTTTAATTTGCAATAGTTTTTAGAGAAAAAACAGTGAACGGTCCAGAATCCTCGTGCGTGAAAAAGAAAACAAAAAAAACACAAAAACAAAAACAGCAGTAAAATAGAACCGTTCATTTTACATCCGTTTCCATCAAACCAATCACCAAAACTAATGATTTATTGCTCTCTTCTAAAGATATTACACGAATAGACCTATTCACCCTCAACCACACCACAATTATCAGGCTATCAGCTTAGAATAAGGGTAAAAACGTAAATCTAATAACAATAAAATATTTTATACCAAAATAACAAAAGATCTCCTCCTCAATGGAAGCAGAGTGAAGAAAGATCGCTCCTTCATCATCTTCTTGTAACAATGGCGACAATGGCAGCAATTGGAGCGTTAAAAGTTCCTTCATCATCATCTTCCTCCTCCTCCTCTTCTTCTTCTTCGAATCTCAATCGTAGAGCATCTCTTAGAAAGAGTCTCTCTTTCTCGTCTTCTTCTCTTTCAGGAGAGAAAGTTGATTCTACGCAAGAGATCATCTCCAATGTCCGTCGTAACACTAATGACTTAAATACCAGAAGAACACCATCGATTGTATCCCCAAAAGCGGTTTCAGATTCGCAAAACTCCCAAACTTGTCTTGATCCTGATGCGAGCAGAGTAAGTGTAATTTTTTTAACTTCGATTTTGTTTTCACGAAAGATCCGATTTTTGTTGATTTGATTATAATGGCAGAGTGTGTTGGGGATAATTCTTGGAGGTGGAGCTGGAACAAGATTATACCCTCTAACGAAGAAGAGAGCGAAACCAGCTGTTCCTCTTGGAGCCAATTATCGACTAATTGATATTCCAGTGAGCAACTGTTTGAACAGTAACATCTCTAAGATCTATGTGCTCACTCAATTCAACTCCGCTTCTCTGAATCGTCATCTCTCGCGAGCTTATGCTAGCAACATGGGTGGTTACAAGAACGAAGGCTTCGTTGAGGTTCTTGCTGCTCAACAAAGTCCAGAGAATCCAAATTGGTTTCAGGTAATCAAGAAGACTGTTCTGCAAGTTGATTGAGATTTGAGACAGAGAAAGTGATTGAGTTGTGTTCTTATTTTTGAGATGATGTTTTTTTTTTTTTTTTTGGTTAGGGAACTGCTGATGCAGTGAGGCAATACTTGTGGTTATTTGAAGAGCACAATGTGTTGGAGTTCTTGGTTCTTGCAGGTGATCATTTATACCGTATGGATTACGAGAAATTCATTCAAGCGCATCGAGAAACCGACGCTGACATCACTGTCGCTGCTCTTCCCATGGATGAGAAACGAGCTACTGCTTTCGGGTTGATGAAGATCGACGACGAAGGACGGATCATCGAGTTCGCTGAGAAGCCGAAAGGAGAGCAACTGAAAGCTATGAAGGTTTAAGGCTTATGGAGTTTCTTGGTTTATCATGAGTCATGATGACATTGTTGTTAGTGACAAGTCTTGTTTTGTTTTTTGCTTAATTTAGGTTGATACAACGATCTTAGGGCTTGATGATGAAAGAGCACAAGAGATGCCTTTTATTGCTAGTATGGGAATATATGTTGTCAGCAAGAATGTCATGTTAGACTTGCTCCGGGAGAAGTTTCCCGGAGCTAATGACTTCGGGAGTGAAGTTATCCCCGGTGCGACCGCGCTTGGACTGAGAGTAAAGTGTTGGAAACTCTTCATTGATATGGAAATGGGTTTTAGTGTTTCAAGGTTTTCTAACTAAAATCTTTTCTTTTTATCCAGGTGCAAGCTTATCTTTACGATGGGTATTGGGAAGATATTGGTACTATTGAGGCGTTTTACAATGCGAATCTTGGAATCACCAAGAAACCAGTACCGGATTTCAGGTTTACATTGATCTTTTTCGCTGATATAATCTTGTGGTTTTTGTGAGGTAGAAACATGAGGGATCTTTGGTTGTGTGTTCTTGCAGCTTTTATGATCGTTCAGCACCAATCTACACACAGCCTCGGTACTTGCCTCCATCTAAGATGCTTGATGCTGATGTTACAGATAGTGTGATCGGTGAAGGTTGTGTTATCAAGGTAAGAAAAAAAACAAAAGTCTCTACTCCTTTCAGAGTTTAGAGATAGATGTAATGCAATGGACTAATTTCTTTACTTTGCGGTTTCTTGTTTTGAATCAAGAACTGCAAGATCCACCATTCGGTGATTGGTCTTCGGTCTTGCATATCAGAAGGTGCAATCATAGAAGACACCTTGTTGATGGGTGCAGACTACTACGAGGTAATGTTACAGTTTCAGATCAAATTCACTTCATTTTCACTGAATCTGAACACTTTTGTTTACCTTCTTTTCGATCCCGGGGTTTCAGACTGATGCTGATAGGACACTCCTAGCTGCGAAGGGAAGCATTCCGATTGGTATTGGCCGAGACTCGCACATCAAAAGAGCTATCATTGACAAGAATGCACGTATTGGGGACAATGTTAAGGTCGTTTTATTGGGGTTATATAGCACAATGTTATAATTACTCTGTTTTCTTCTTGTTTCCGACGACTAACTCTTTTTAGCATATTCTTTTTGCTCTATGGGTTTTGTTCAGATCATCAACACGGACAACGTGCAAGAAGCTGCGAGGGAGACGGATGGATACTTCATCAAGAGTGGCATTGTTACAGTGATCAAGGATGCTTTGATTCCTAGTGGAACCATAATCTGAAGAGAGTCCCTTTTTACTTTCATGGTCTTTTAACCTCTTGTTGCTTCACTGTGAATGTAATCCGAGGTCTTAGCCAATGTTATTCCTTGCTTTTTCCCTAAATAAAAATATATACTTTGATTTCCACATTTTTGCAAGCTCATTACCGATTTGAGATATATGTGTATCAATTTTCATCTCAAGACTCACATATTTTGAGTCCAACAAGATAAAAAGCAGAACCTTCCCTCTATGGAACAAAACTATGAACAATATAAATTTTTGCGGCATGAGATGTTACTGCTGGTCAAGAATTTGTGTGCAGCGATCTGCAGAAACAAGAAGAATTATCAATACGTCAGACAAAACTGAAATTTCAATGTATGTGGCATATAGATTTTACTAGAAATTTTGAAGGCTGTGGTAAGCTTGCATTGTTGTTTAAACAAACTTCCTTTAGATTTTGTAGTTGCATTGTTGTGGTTGAAGTTTTATCGGCTAGAAACTCAAAATACGTGAGATTAAGTCATTCGGAATTATAAGAGACAATCACATTGATTGCTTGAAGTTTTCAAAATAGTTGCATTTGTGTTTCTATACATTTTGTATGAAATTGAAGATGCAAGGTTTTCTGCCAAAAAAAAAAAAAAAAAAAAAAAAAAGAGGGGAAGATGCAATGTTTTTTGGCTCTACTTCTTCGTCCTTCCTTGAATCCTTTTCTTGTTCATTGCACACCATTTTAGTTTGGTTCGTACAAGTACTTTATCGTATCCTTAATTATATGATTCTGATGCCAAATCACTATGAGATTGTAGCAAATTTTACAAACCTGTTGCGTTTAAATTTAACTTATATTTTTTCTTTTTCTTTATTATATTTTATAAAATAATAAAAATATAAGAATTTGTTAGGTAAGTGATAAACACAATAGTTTTGTTGATAAAATTTTTAAGTTGCTATAGCAAATAATACTAATACTCACTATAGAATTTTAAACTAAAATTTTAAATTATAGAATTCTTAAACTAAAACTCACAATTGATTTTTTTTTTTTTTCACCGACTGACCTCATAATTAATAACTTTTTGTATGATTTTTTTTTATCTTTTGACTGAAATTTGATTATTTATGTATGCCTGCTTTTTTGGATTTAAGCTATTTTTCTTTTCGTGGTTGTTTACTTTACTTTTTCGAACTTAACCACGTGTTGACAATTTGAGAAAACATTTGTTTAAGATCTTTTGACAGAAAGTTTGTTCGTAACTGTTGTTTCTTTTTAGTTTTTATTGAGTGCATGATAATATATTATTAGTTCTATTTTATTAAAAAATTATTACTTTATCATAAATTTAAAACTCTAAAACGTGTAAGAAAAGAAAAAGGCAAATGACTTTAACTTAAATTTGATGACTCACACAGTCACATACTCACATATACTGTATTAGTTAAATTTTGATATACAGTTTTCTTTTTTTTTTTTTTGGTTAACAGGCTTTTGAATATACACAATTTCTTTTCTTATATTCAAAGATGACACGTTTGACAATTTTTGTTTTGTTTATGATCTTAAAATTCTCAAGTTGAGTCATATCAATTTTTTTTTTTTTTTTGTAAAAGAACGGAAGATTTAATATAGAAATGCATAAAAATGGGAAAAAATCCATTGTGTTAGCTGTTACCGTTTTTCTTCTTTTTCTCACATGTGTGATTATCTTACTGGACGTAACCAATACCTCCCCCTAAAGCATGCATCTCGTCTTCAACGTGATGAAATGGCTCAAACGTGACAAAAGAATTCATGAGTGCATGCATGTGTACTATAGAATTTTAAACTAAAATTTTAAATTATAGAATTCTTAAACTAAAATTCACAATTGATTTTTTTTTTTTTTTTCACCGACTGACCTCATAATTCATGGAGGTCACCGCGCGTCCACGCAAAAGAAGTTCAGTTTCGAAAAAAAAAAATCAGAAAGAAGAACAAAAAGAGTAGCTCCAGCAATATTGGTTTTGCATTTGATGAGGGCGACTGGACGAGGCCAACAAGGAATCTGAAGAACCCACATAGAGAATAGATATAGCAGATAATAGGGTACTACTCTTTGACCTAAACGGTAAATAAATTTCATCAGGATCCCTTCACGTAATGCAAGATAGTGCCAAAGGTCCATCCATGGTCTACTCGGAATGAACTAAAGGAAGAAAAAAAAGCTATAGGGCTTGAGGCACTCGTTATAACTACAGTAGATATGCAAATAATTCCAGCCTGGATCACATATACATCATTACAATTGTTTAAAAAAAAAAAAAATTAATACTTAAACCACACACTCTCTTAAAAGTGTAACACTCCCAATATACTTAAACTACGTACATTCTCTTAAAAACCATTCTTATTAAAAGATCTTAAATCATCCTACAAAGATCATGAAAATCAACCTAACAACGATAAATGAAAACATTGTTGCGTAAAAATAAATAAAATCCATTTCAAAATAACACTAAGAAACAAGATAAGTATTGTGAATCAAGTGCGAAAATCAAAGAAAGAATTCGAATGAGGCAAAATACCATGTTTTAGGATTTTTTATTAACTCGTGTGATAATAAATTACAAGTCATAAATTTTTTATATATACACTTCAAAAAAACCCGATAAACCATTGCCTCTTATGGCTGGCCTTTTTACAGCTGTATCTAATTAGAGTCACCTAGAATAACAACAAGCTTGATCACTACTCGAGATCTCCGAAACTATATGTGCATCTACTCCTAGTAACTTACGAACCGTCTGGAAATCATATCGCTTCTCAAAATCTCGAATACAATCTGGAAAAATAACTCTAAAATCTTAAACTTGACATATTCAACGTCTCAAAAAAAAAAATATAACTCCAATTACTAAGCGTTTGATAAACCGAAGTTAAAATATTAGGCCAATTGGGTTTTGTCCTTCTTTTTTTTGAACAATAATAATTGGGTTTTGTCTTTGGTCGATTAATTTAAGAGTTGGCCAAATAAACATATAAATTATCCATTCGGAACAATTCTAGTCTAGGATTACACGACACAACAACCTATCATGCTTGTACGTAAAGTGAATATACATCCCAACACATGCAATATATTTTTGGAGTAACCTTACAATGATAGGAAAAAATCTAACGGCTGTAGAAAAAAATAAATAAAAGGAAAATCATGATGTTAGAAAAATAAAGGGTAAATAATTTTCTAAAAGTTGTTTTTCCGTTCTAGCAGAATGAATTTAGTATATAAAAAAAAGTGGTTACAACTAAAGAGCCGGGTATCTCAATCAGCATAATTTGTGTTGGTTTTTTTATAGTCGTCATTCAATTTTTATTGTATGCATTGAAATCACTGTACAATTTATATATGTAAACAGATAAAATTATGGTTACACCGATATAAATGAAAAATCAAAAAACGACTTATTATCTAATATGTGTGAGATTTAGTGTGACATATTAATTATAACTCACGAGATCATAACATGTGACTAATATTGATCGGATGATAACATGTGACAGTTTTTCGACATATTTTAACCTATAAAATTAATTTAAAAGATAGGATTAAAATATAAATTAACAAAATAATTTCAAACAATTAATCAAATAATCCAAAAGTTCATTTTTTTATCTCCAATGGCCCAGTTTTTCCATTCTCCAATTATATAAATTCGTTTAACTTTTAGAAAATAGATGATATAATTATACTATTGTTTTTTTTTTTTTTTTGAACCAGTATAATTATACTATTGTTTATACATAATTAATGTGTCTATATATGGATATAAATTTTATGTACACAGATAAATTATGATTGTACCTCGGTGTCTTCTCCTAATATTTTGAGCAGAATTCAAAAAGTCTTCAAAAATTGCGAAATTCAGTATTCTTAAAGGAAAGTAAGTTGTGAAACAGCCGTTGCGAATATCTCTTGGCTTCTTATAACTTTTAACTTAAAACATTTTTGTCATTCTCTGAAATGGCTATGTAACTCCATTAGAATGGTGGGTCCCAATTTTTTTGATCTTCTTGTAGGATACAATTAGATAACTTTATTTTTTGCGATTTCAAAAATGACTAGCCAATCATTTTCTTAATTGTCACACGATTTTGTTACCTTAGCTAGGAGTTACTGTTCACTGAACCTTGAATTGGTTTTTTTTTTTTTTTTTTTTTANTTCGCTTTTTTGTTTGTTTTTTCTGTAAATTAAGGTAAAGTTAGATTTCCATTTCTTTTCTTTCCTATAATGCATTTAACCACTCTGACTTAAAAACAAATCAGACCAAAAAAGAAGAAGAAGAAATTGACGAAACAATTTGAGATGAGTTTCCAAGAGCTGAAGAAGAAAGATAAAGGAAAAGAAATTGTCACTTTCGAAGAAAATCCTAGCTCTTCCCTTCAACATATAGATCACTTTTCTCAAACAGATGAAGTCTCCATATATTTCAGTGAGCAAGGAATCGCGGCTCTCCTCGAAGCTAAGAAAGGCACATACAGAGAAAATCAAGAACTAGAACAACCTAAGAAAGTTGGTATTCCAGAAAAAAGGAACGCATCTTCAAAGATCACGCCTTGCCTTTACTATACGTCGGATGATAAGGCGCGATTGAGGTGGTCAAGCGACCTTCACGATTGCTTTATCAAAGCCATAGAGAAACTCGGTGGACCTGACAGTTAGTAACATAAATTCTTACTTATAGCTAATTATATTTCTTGAGTTCTTCATTTCTTCACTTGCATTTTCATTTTATCGAATCTATTTTGATTTTGTATGTTATAGACATCTTTCATTTATATTTTCTTTTCATGGTTTCTATGATTTCTTGGGATTTAAAGATTTCTATAAGTAACATGCATAGAGTTAATCGGATGAAATTGGTGGAAAACAACTGATTGAAGCTACAACTGTTTTCTATTTTTCTAGATTATATCAGATTAATTAAGTTTGAAAGGATTTCAAGATACATATCTGATTTGGTTCATTTTTGACTTGCATACCAATTGTAGATATATGATACTTATGTACATGTATGGTCTTTGTTTATCTTAGGTTCTATATAGACCGTCGATAAATTTTCAACAATCGTTAACAAAAAGTCAGATATGTTTCATTTGTATGAAGTATATATATGATTTTCAAAAGATATATGCATCACTTGCTATTTCACAAATCAAACCATTTTTACATTTTGCTTCTTGTATATAACTTTCATATACATACAAGAAGCTTGTTCTCACATTCTTACCTACTTTGTTGTAGCGACAAACTTGGAATGTTTATTATCCAGCTAGCATTTTTTTTGGCTAGAGTAACTTTTCACGAATTCAAATATATTTGTCTTAGAATTTTCTTTTTTGGTTTTATATTTATCTTGGTTTTTTATAAATCAATATCAGTTTAAAAAACGACTAAACATCTGTCGGAGACAGAAAATCCAATATATTTTTCTTGGATTTTTCGGTCTGCGACTAATGTTTTGACGTTTTTTAAACTGACATCGATTTATGAAAACTTACCGTTAGCTTTTGAGCACGCGTCATTGCATTTGAATTTCTTTAAAGATCTATTATATATCGCATATCGGTAAAACCTATTTGTCGGTTACACAAAATATTTTTTTAAAATGTATATCATCATTATTCAATGGATCTCACTTACGAGTCCATGAATCGTCAAACATACATACTATAAAGGACTAAAACATCTAAAAACCTTTGTGGCATTGTTGGTGAGATGACTAGATTTATATACTAGTATGTGATCACAACTATTCCTGTTTCTGCAGAGGCAACACCAAAAAGTGTTAAAGAGATAATGGAAATTGAAGGAATTGCACTTCACCATGTGAAGAGTCATCTTCAGGTAATTCATTTTCCTAACTTCTTCATATGAATCAAAATTAATTAACTTTTGAGTTTTTATATCTTATTCTTAACACTCAAAAACGTCTTATGTTTCCAGAAGTTTAGACTTGGAAAGTGTAACATACGGGATGCAAACGATCCATATAATAAACGTACGAGCTTAATTCCCTTAAGTTTTTGTCATCTATCTTTTCCTTTGGTACCATTCTTCTTGAAAATATTGATTTATGTACTTTTTTTTTTTTTTTTTTTTTTTTTTTTTTTTTTTTTTTTTTTTTTNCATCGATTTATGTATTGTTTAGATAAAAAAGAGAGAGAAGAATCTAAAATATAAAATAGAGTAAATATTTTTTCTCTTCTACAACTACTTTTACTTCGAAATTATCATAAAACTGTGGCATATAAAAACCATATGTTGATATTTTGTTGATCTGTGTAATACATATTTTTAATTTACATGAGAAAAGTTAGAGAAGAATATTTATTTTATTAATCAATCTTGAAAATTATACTTTGCTCAAAATGAATACACAACCAAAACTAAAATGTCTTATATTCTATTTTGTTTCTAAAGGTTACAGAGCTACTCGAAGCTTTAGGAAAACATATGCTTCATCATCAAATCCACCTCGCCCACAAGTAAACATGTAAGAAATATTTTTTGGACTTACAATATTAGCAAAGGTCTCCCTTTATTCATTCTATAACAAATTGGCCATCTTTATGACTTACGAGGGTTTTGAACATGTCGGTATAAAATTGAGTAGAAGACCTAAAGTTACGGGAGCTGTGAAACCAAAGAAGGAAAAAGTAGTCCCAGGATCACTTTATATGCTAATCGAGGTAAATTTATTAGATTTTTTTCCGCATTAATTAAAAAAAAAATATATATATATATATATATATATATATATATATATAT
>OVBJ01002267.1:0-19276 GCA_900406535.1 Noccaea bulbosa
TGCTTGATCCAAAAAGGGAAATTCGTGGTCTCTTGTATCTTGATAGCTTCTGTATGACTCCATGACTTGTTAATCTGCTAATAACTCCTTTGATATGCACGAAATCAGAATAGAGACGTTGGCCATTGATTGCTCCACTCTTGAATGCTCTTGGCGCCGGATATGGAAAGTGTTGAAGTTTGAATGGCCAAGGTTGAATCCGCCTGATNAATCCGCCTGATCCAATGGCTTAGAATAAAGATTTATGAGATATGTAAAGCCTCTGGTTGGAATATATGCTCTCCTGGTCGCCAAGTATGCGTTTGAAGACTCCTAAAACCGTGAGCTTCCAAATAAGGCAAGTTGAGGATCCTTCCACTTAGAAAATAAATATCTCCGAAACGAAAACCGGTATTGGGATGAATCCAATTCGACGTGATGCCTGGTTGAGTCAAGATTTTATAACAAGTCGGTTTATAGCTTATCGCCTTCTGGTTCGATCGGAATCCTCCAATAAGTACGCATATGTCCAAATCGGGAATGCTCCGGTTTACCTCGTTTGTAAAATCGATAACTCCTTGGTCTGACCTCGGATTGAACCGAGTCCAATTCGCCGTGTTCCTCTGGTGAGTTTAGAATCTATAACAATTGTATTTGTAGCTTATATCCTCCTGGTTTGACCGGAATGATTCGATGAGTGAGCGCAGGTCTCCATAGCGTCTATTGAAGACCTTCCAGAATGTATCTTCAATATCTTCTTCCTCTGGAATCCTTTCTGGCTGATTATTCTTTGTGGTGAACTCTATGTGAGTTGAGTGTGATCTCCAAGTGTTAGTTGATCTTGGATGTTTTATCTTGGCCTCCATTTGAGCTGAACTCAGCTCACATGTCTCCATAGCTCTCCTCAACTTCATGTTCTCCTCCTCATGGCTCCTGGTTCTGTGCTCCTTGGTTGATGATGACTTGATGTCCTCATCAGAGAGTTTCGGACCGCTTCTGCCTCTGCCTTGTGGTAAAAAGCATTTGTCTCTGTCTTGTGTTAGAGATGAGCAGCTGGCGGTGTTACATCGTAGCTTTGACTTTGAGTTATGTCAGGTAGTATAGATTTGGGTTACGGATAAGATTGATCCCAATGCGGTGTCGTGGAGCCTGTTTTTGAAACGGATCACTGGTTTTCCGGTTGACACTGGGAGTTTCTTCATTGACGAGGAGAAGAAAGTTGCTGTAATTTTTGATCTAGACCAACCTAAATGGACCCAGACACATCGCCACCAGACAGCTCACATCATAGGACAAGCCCCAATTTACGTTGGGAAACCTGACGAATCTGGAAACATTGTGGAGAGGCATTGTCGCCCACTAGTGTGCTCTTCTTCTTATGTTCCGAGCTTAGTGCAGCTGGAAACCAACCTGCCGGGCTAAGGGGAAAAAGAGTCATTTGTTCTTTATGTTTCATGCACTGAATATCAGCTCATGTCATTTGTTAGATGTGATTGATGCATGAGTTCATCTGGATGTTGAGATTAAACCAATCCCAAGGAAACTATTCTTGGTTCTAAGTGGTGTTTGGGTCACAGACTGTCTTTGTGATTCTTGGATTATTGAGCAATTCTCTGTTTTGTGCCTACCATACCACAGACGCTAACATTTTTTTTCTTCACTTTTCATAATACTGAAACAAAAAGCCTCTTGAACTAAAAATCCATGTAACAAGAGGTGATCTTTATTAATTTTAAAACTGTAAATATTAATTCTTGGATATTTGCTGGACCAAGATATATGACCTTTTTCCCAAATTCAGACTCGGGCAATTCACAACTGATATTGTAAAAGGACGTATAATTCAATCTTACAAATCGCAATTTTCTTAACGAACCTGCTCACTCGCCCATTATTGTACATACAGAAACAAAAACAAAGTCTTTTTTTTTTACAGAGAGAGCTGTGTGAAGAGCAACTCTAACTCCTTCTCTTGCGACAATGTCCTCTGTCACAACACGGAAAACGAAAATGCTCATTACTAAAAGCATGTTCAAAACTGGTTTCATAATCATCATCTTGTTCCATCCAAAGTATGAGATTTGGCAACTTACTTGGACAGACAAAAGGTCGTTGATTTTGTTGAGAACCTTGAGACGATGAACAGCATAAACACTGTTTGAAGGAAGTTTAGTAACCCTTTTGATCTCTTCCTGAATCACGCTCGATTTTTCTTCACAACCCATCTCGATCCATCTTTCGCCCACTCGATTACCTCTGCTTCCCATACTCGAAAGATCTTCCGAAAGTTGATCCCGCTTGATCAAGAGAGAAACTTCAATAAAGACACATGCACTGAAAAATGAATCAGAAATTACGAGAACTGGAGCAGAAGTCGAACAACTTTGTGGATTGATCGAAATAGAATCAGGGGAAAAAGAAAAAAAAAAAAGTTTGGATTTTTACGGGTTACGAATTTAGACCTCGCAATTTCGGAATTTTGACACTTTTCTCCGGAGAAATCAAACGAGAGATCGCGATCAGAATGATACCGAGAATTGTCTTCGAACCCTAAAACTCAATTAGAGAGATTCCGATTTTGATTTTTTTTTTTTTTTCTTTCTCTAATTGCCCGACCCGTAACCCGACCCGGAAAGCAGCCGAGAAACCCCTTTAAGCCCTAAAAAAAGGTTCCGATCACATCTGAATTTTCTCCTCCTCTTCTTCTTCTTCCAATACTTGTTGGCAATGGCGTTTTCGAAAATGTTAGGCAGATTCTCTTTCCGGATAAAGCCTCTATCCCAAAATCTCTGCAGCAAGAACGCCAACGTTCCATCATCACTCCCATCTCCCGTCAAATCCGCCTCTCCATCCTCAGCGACTAATCGTCTCAATCGAGTTTCAAGGTCTGTCTTTTGTATAAATTCCACTTCTTAAATCTTAATTCCATTGTAAAAGCGGAGACTGCACATATAAGTCAGACTTGTTTTGTTCCTATTACAATTGAGTATCAACTTTGAAATGAAGGGACTGTTATGTGTTAAATTTCTTGCTAAAATCAACTGCGAATTCAAATCTATCTAATGAGTTTACACAAATCTTGTTTGATGGTTTTTTCTCTTCAGATTACCAGTGGAGTTGAGTTCGATGATACCTCTACACAACGCTATAGCATCGTCGAGGCTGGTATCAAGTTTGTCCATTGAATCCAAAAGCTGGGGATTGGTTCCTCAAGGTCTTTTTTTTTTCTTTTTCTTTTTCTTTTTCTTTTCTTTCTCTTCCCATATTTTCATCTGTCTACTAGCCTAAGATTAGAGCATGAGAGCTACCGTTTGGACATCATGTGTATCAACTATCACACTTTCTCTCTTGTTTCTCTATGTATCTTTTTTACTATCTATACAGTGATAAATGTGACGATGCCTCAATCTGAAACCATTGGTTAGCTTAGCTCTTTGGATTAGGACAAACTTAACAGCAAAAGATTTTGTGATGATATAAGTATTGGCATTTTTGAATCTGATGAACTTGAACCCTTTTGTGTGTGTGTGTGTGTGTGTGTGTGTGTGTGTGCATCTGAGCCTTTACACATTACTCCTAAGCTTGATTTTGATATGATGAACTTGTGTGTGTGTGTGTGTGTTACAGTGAGTATGCTTCTGAGCCTTTGAATAACGCATTACTCCTAAGCTTGATTTTGATATGGTTTTGTTGCTTGGTTTGATACATTTGACATTATCGGATAATCCCTTTCTCTATGAAATTGCAGGTATTTCAATGCCTTTATGATGGGAGGATGGAGACACAAACGAAACCTTGGGTTGTAGTGTTCTTTAAAGGTCTTGTATTTAGAATTTCGGTTATCTCCAATCTCTCTGCTTAGGTTCTTGTCTTGCGGTTGTTTTTGGATAAGGATTCATTGTAATGCTGCAGGCAAGATCTTTTATATTTGGGAATTCTCTTTGTTTTCTCATGCAATGACAGTGATTGAAAGATCAATCAGCATCTTTAAGTTTTTAATAAAAATACATTTGATTTGATGTTGTTAAAGACTCATTGTTCCACGCGGCATCTTAAATCGATGGTTGCAACAACTTGCAAGATCCAATTGGATACTTCATACTTGCTATGACAACTCAGGGTGTCGTGTAACCAAAAAACCTTTGACTAAACTATAATCTCAATTTTCAATCTATCAAAGTCGTATACTATATGGTTTTTGTTTCTATTACTTTCTCTCCTAAAATCAAGCTCTTTTCACGTACGCAATCTCCGGAGCCAACTCTTATATTTTCACCATTTTACTCCACCTTGCCTCCAATAATTGAAAGCTAAAACTCAACCGTAAACGTCTGTATTAGCCTATTTGGTGATTGTGTGTATACATATCTACCTACATACAACAACTACACCTTTCTCCTCTTTCACTTCATCATCAATTTCAGAGAAATGGAACCACAAATCAATGATCTTCACATTGAATCTCGGGTCCATGACCATGAGTTACTCGACTTCCCGTTTTATGCAGACCAAAGATCCTCTGCAATCTACCAGGTATGTATTATTATATATCATATATTAGATACTTAGAACGATGAGAAACACGAAATAAAACAAATCTTGCTACAGTGTCCCAATGATGATCACACGGAAGAGCTTAACATTGAGAACCCTGAGAAGAGACCATACAATTGTCCCTACTCTGGTTCCAAGTGTACAGTCGCAGGAGATATCCAACGGCTGCTTCTGCATCTAAGGAATGATCATAATGTCGAAATGCATGATGGGCGTAGTTTCAGTCACAGATACGTCCATCATAATCCTAAACATCTTCATCACGCTACTTGGATGTTAACTGTAAGTTACTTTCAGTGCTTTTACTCTTTCTCTGTTTCTCCAATTTGTCGAATTCTCTTAGCCCTCATAAGAAAAAAACATTGGCACAGCTTCTGGATTGTTTTGGTCGACAATTCTGCTTATACTTTGAAGCATATCACCTGAGGAAAACGCCAATGTACATAGCCTTCGTACAGTTTATGGGAGATGAAGAAGAAGCAGTGACCTTCAGCTACAGTTTGGAGGTGACTGGCAATGGCAGGAAGCTGACGTGGCAAGGCGTGCCTAGAAGCATTCGAGACAGTCACAAGACGGTCCGTGACAGCCACGACGGCTTAATCATCACTCGCAAATTGGCTCTGTTCTTCTCTACCGACGACAACAACAGCAACCACAACAGCAAGGAACTTAAGTTGAAGATTTCCGGTCGTGTATGGAGGGGAGATAACAATGCGTGATGTAACAACATGTTAAAGACTGAAGAACTATATGCTCAAGTATCATTGTAACTTTGTCTTTCTTTTACGTATGTTTTTTAAAACTTCAACCTCAATATTTGATTTCAAAGTTTTTAAGTTGCATTCTATTGTTGTTATTTGATATGTAAATGTAATTAGTATTACTGCATCCTAGCAAATGTGAGCCATCAATATTAGTTAAATTAACAATACAAACAAATATTAACTTCTGTCAAAGTATATATTGGAAGTAATGGACTAACCTTTACATATTTGAGTTCTTCCAAATCTAAAAGCGATTGATTCCTCTTTCACAGCCAAAACATTATTTAAACTTTCGAATCAGTATATAACATGTTATCACATCAATGATATCATTATTTTGCTAAGGCAGACTTTATATTTGGGTTTCCATAAAATTTATCAATTTACAGTTCATTTTTTTTTCTTCCCTTGCACCACTGGCCCATTGCCCTTGATGGTTATTTTTATCCTCTAACCAATAATAACCATTCAAAACCAAAATAAAAACCAGATACAACACATTCTTTTTGTTACTATGTGATGCAGCACTGCATCTTATGGAATTGGGTTTCTAATGACAAACACGTGAGTTTGTCAAGCAAATACTTGTTTAGATTTAACTTTTAGATTTCTTTTGTTTAAAGATAATTATAATTCCTAATAGACTAGGGTGAAAAGAAACGGTTAGTATCTTCGCGATTTTTTTTTTTTAAATGCATTCATTTGTAACCAAAAGTAAAATTCACTAATAAAAAATATGATTGTCACATAGCAAGCGGAAAAAAATAAATAAAAACCCCGATAAACTAACTATAGTTCTAAAACATAATTTTTATATTTTTCATAAAATCGCTAACCAAACTTTCAAAATCAATATTTCTAACATGTTTTATTTGTAAGGAATAATTTTTTTAATTGAAACTAAGGTAATTTTTGGAAATTGTTCACAAACTTTGTAACCAAGGCACTTGTGGATAATAAGAAATGAAAAGAAGAAGAAAATTGCATAGCCTAGTTGTTTTCCTACCTTAATTCTTTAGTCATGTTGATCAAAAAAAAAAAAAATTCTTTAGTCATAATAATTGATTCTATTGTTTTATTAGTTACTTATCGATTTGTTGTCAATTTCTTAATATTTTTCATGAATGTTCAAAATATATTTGATTATTAATAATGTAAATCTAAATCATCGATTAGACATAAAAAAAAAAAACACAAACAAAAATTGAAGGGAATAAACTTTTGATGACGTGTAAGCTTGTAACATCGAGATGACCAAAACATTACGTGATTTTAAATACTTCAACCTTAATATTTGATTTCAAAGTATTAAGTTGCATTTTATTGTTTTAATATGATAGTTAAATTAATATTAGTGCATCTTAACAAATGTGAGGTACTAATATTAAAAATGGTGACCTATGATATGGTTTGTACTTAATTTGCACCACTGGAAGACAAACGGAAATTTTTTAGTGAAAGTGATTAAAAAAAAATGGGAGACACTTTTAGATGAAGTCTTGAATCTTTGCCGAAGAATCAGTTAGTGCATTCTCCTCATGTCTTTTTTTATAAACCTTACTTTGAATATTGATTTCTCTTCTCATATATTTATATGTTTATTTTAGGGAAACAAAATTCATGCAAAAGTAGAGATATCACATTTGATCAACAATTTGGAAAAAAACAAAAAAAATAGTGAAATAAGTGATTTCACAGTCTTAAATGTATAACTGAAACGATTCATAAATCATATTGGTTGAACACAAAAAAGTTATCAATTTTGAACATTTAGAGATGCACACATACTACATGAATTTCACACCATTGGAAAATGTTTTCCATTAAACATATTAATCACGTGCTTATCTACATGGTAAATTAGTGTTTTATTATACACAAATCATTAATTACAACGTTATTTTAAACATTTTGAATCTTACCCAATATCATTTTCTGGCTACAAAAAGACTTGATAGACAAAATTGATTTTGTTTGAGAGCTCAAAGTAGTTAGATACATCATTTGGAGCAGCGTCAAGTCAACTAACACATTTTCAAAGAGGAATTGTCATATCAAATTTTGTTTCATGGACTCAACATAAGTGTAATAAGGTATCCATTCCTTAATACCTTAGACATTCTATTTATTATTAACCATTTGATCATGTGGTTCAAGTGATGGAGTGATAGATTGTGTTGCAAAGGGAAAGCTGGCTATTGAGTTCGATGAAAAAATGGTTATGGAGTGGTTGTTTGTGTTTTAGGCGACTAGGCACGTTACTAAAAACAAATGTTTGATTGTTTTGAACACTATTTCATAAGATGAGTTCATATACATAAATTGTCAATATGGTTAATGATATTTATGAAGAAGGTTAAAAAACCTTAGTGAAGATTTCGGGTCGTGTATGGAGGGGAGATTACAATGAGTAACATAAAATGCAGCCTCTTACGTTGTCACACTACAGGACAACTAATGTTGTTATGTAATAATAAAGTGATAACAAAAATATTCTTTCCTTGATATAAAAATTAAATAGCAGTTTAGAGGGAAATGTGTAGCTATTAAATTGGTGATTATGCCTACTTCACAACTCATGTGGAGAAACAACAACACAATCACCACTTTTTTGCTTCACAATTCAATTAAAAAAGCACAACAGAGGGTTGGATATGGAATAGGAGCAGAGAGACTTAGAAGCATCTTTCTCTCGTCCTTCAGATATTTTTACTAATTAAGTTTCAAGATACAGTTCGGCCATAGCTTAACGATGCGAGATAGAGATTCTTTCCCCATTTTTCCTGCGCAACAAAAGGTAAAAACAATGCGAAAGATATCAGGTATTGTTTATGGGAAGGGAGAAAAAAAACAAAAACAAAATCCTCTTTGAGGTTAAGTGATCTTTATGAGCTAACTCTACTCACCTTGACATGTGTGCTGGGGAATTGAGAGGTACGCAACGTCTCTTGTGTCTCATCGACTAGTCTACGCCGTGGGATACTTAGAATTAGAGCAGCTTGATCGGTTGTTGCTGCTGTTGATGTGATTCTGAATCCACCATCCCAACGCCTGTGGATGCCTTCACTCGGATATAGAAAATCAAGTTCCACAACCTGTAAAGAGAGCGAGATAAGAAGACAATGGAGGAGATTAGAAATCAACACGACAAATCTGAAGGACGAGGAACAAAACTCATCAGATGAAGAACCATCATTGAAGTCTAACCTGTTCACTGTAGCCAGAATTGCGGGACATAACAACACCCCATCGGCTTCCAGCTGTTGCCATTGAGGTTACATGGAAGCCTTCTCTCCACTTCTTGTTTATCCACTTGAACGGGAATGAATCACTTACTTTGTAAGACTGCTGTGTGTACTGAGTACCTTCAATACCCATTTCAAAACCAAACATAAGATCAGTATTTATTCTAAACAACTCTTGACATCAAGATGTGGAAAAGTGTAGATACCTTTTGACATGACAACTAAAGAGCTTCCATTGTTTGCACCAGCAATAGAACTTATGTAGTAATTCTTCTCCCACTGTTCCATGATCCATTCCTGAGACAGAATAGAATTTACTCTCATATAAGATCATCTTGACAGACCACAAACATACGAATAATTAACAGAGAAAGATTGTGTCACCTTGTGCAAGAAGACAGGAGAGAGTTCGTAGACTTGGTTTGTGAAGCCAGTTCCAGCATCCATTATTAATGCCCAGAGATTCGAGCATGATGATACACAGCTTATTAACAAACCATCTGCGATACCTCTCTCAATATGCTGTGCCAGTCTTATATCAGCCACATTATAATGATACCTGCTTGCACAAGTAGATTGTCAGTCCAAAAATAATTTCACTGTAGACACATAGAATCCAAGAGTACAAGTCCATAACAATAACCAAGAAAAAAAAAAAACGCACTCCCACTCAGAAACTTTGAATTCACACTGGAGGCAGTGGGCACATCAAGTACAATAACAGTTAACTAATTGTATGCACAACCGTAAACTTTTTTTTACCTCTGCTTCATTGGTTGCCTAGCATTGTAGATTGATATCCACTGTGTTGCAGGGACTCCTAGACGGACTTTTTTCCTAGGGGCGTCTTCTTCTTCTTCACCAATGCTTAACCTACCTCGCTTCTGTCCAACTTGAAAAATGATCTAGCACAAAAAAAGAAAAAAAGCAAGACGTCAAACAACAGTTCCAAGATGACTACCTAATAGGAAAGAAAAGCAAGGATAAACAGCATGAAAACGTCACCTTTTGAGCACCCTCTGTGTTTATAGGCCTAATTGCCGGATTTTCCCCCAAAAGGTCTTGAAAGAGAGATACTAATTTACCGTAGTTGGGTTCCTCGTCAAATTTCATATTTACCACGATCTCAAGAAATTGCTTGAAAGGTGGGGGACAGAAACAACAAAGCATATCTGGCGATGTTGCCATCTTCTTTTTGCAAACGAGGAATGACTTGTTATCACCCTGAAAATTGAGCAAGAGACAGGATTAGCAGAGAATAAAGAATGCTAAAAACATCATTCTACAAAACAAAATGATAGGTCTGCAGTACCTGATATCCTTGCCATGGCAATCTACCTCGGTGAAGGAAGATCAGTGTGTATGCCAATGACTCGAGATCATCCCTTCTGCTAGCAGTTCTCCCCAAGTGAGCATGTGCACTTGCATATCTAACTGTCCCCCTATAGAAATAAAGAAGACACAGATTCAAGAAAAGAGTACGAGTGAATATATAAATCAAAATTAGGTAACCGTTAAAAAATTCTTACCTAAACATATCAGGACGTTGATCATATTCAACATGTTGTCCGCTACCACCTTCTCTCCACTTTGTTGCTGAAAAGTTAATTTAAGAAATGAGAAAGGTAATTAAGTTGATAACAAGAATCACAGAGAGAAATAAATCAACCAACCTAGTCCCAAATCAACAAGAAACAGCTTTTTCTCTTGAGACGTGGAAGGCTGGCCAAGTAAGAAATTTTCTGGCTTAACATCTCCGTGGACATAACTGAAATTGAAGCAAATCTTGAATTGTTAGGCTAGTTAGCAGAGAGAAAACATAAGAACTTAGAAGTGCCAAAGGAACCTCGGGCAAACGAGATAAATCCAAAAAAAAAAAAAAAAAAGTGGAAAATCAAGTACAAACCCTTTTGCATGCATCTTTTCAAGGATGGACAGTGATTCAACTGCAATGCAAGCTACCATTTCCGAGGACATTCTGCTAAGAGAAGGGGAAAGGAATCGTTATGACCGTCACATTTCAATCAATGCTTGATTTTTTTAAAAAAGCTAATGTCGCATTTCCGGAAGAAACCAAATAAATTTTGATGGAAAAATACATCAAGTATTAATGAAAAGACAGGAACTCTCCAAGGTTGTGTAATGGAGACTCACGCTTGCCCTGAAGTATTCCATATATCCCATAAGCTCGGCCCGAGCATGTCCATCACCTGAGGCCAAAACAAAAACAAAAAGGTTCTATCATCAATGATACTGACAGGAGAAAATCAGAGAGGGAAGAGAAAGGGGGCAATCTAGTACCATAACATAATAGTCTCCTTGCCTCCCTTTGAAATGTACTCTAGGGACTCCATGGCTACCACCCAAGGTGCTGTTCACAATACAATAAAATGTTAGATTTCACATTTCAACTCAAGAAAGTGCCTAAACATCCGCGTAAAGGAGTAACACCCACTTGTACACCTGCCACTCATGTGGAGGACCATAGTTGCAACCCTTGCTGCTTCTATGCTCAAACTTTAGAGCAACCTACATAAGAAATCGAACACGTGAGACGATGTTAAACACGATTAGGCTGATAACAGGATCCTTGTGGAGACACAATCCGCCACAGTAGTAAGACACACTGAGTAACATTACCTCCAAAATGCTAGCTCCTGCACTGCGGTCATTACCACCACTAAGACGACGCCCGACGAATACTTGTCCAAAACCACCCTTCCCCAGCTTCCTCTCGACCTTATACAATGGCGATCCTCCAACTTGGACCTGACAGAAGACACCATTGTTAGTCATTAATATGCAAAGAGGAAATGTAAGTCCACAATTAGTTAGAATACATAAAAGTCCTCTTCCAAAAATTTATACTCTGAAATGCAAAGTCTAATAACCCCAAACCATCCAAAAGACAACAGCAAAACTTGGCATCAACGAAAGGCAATACGAATCATTTCACCAGAAAGATGCATACATGCTTCTCTTTAGCAGCAACAAATTGGAAGAATCAACAAACAAATAAATCAGAGAGAAACAAAATTATACCCTCTCAGGGAAAGGTGCAGTATTTCCTTCTTCTTCCTGGGCAGCAGCCTTGTTAGAGCCACCGCTATCGTTACCGATTGCCATAACTTTCTTCTCTTCTTCACCGACTACCTCTTTGCCCTTACTTTTATCGATATCGATATCGATATCCTTAGAAAGTACGAGAACCGGATTCTCCTGAACGATTACCTTATCTTCCTCCTTCAATTTTCTTGCCGCCAATCTCGTCCTCGGTCTCTCCGCGGCTTCTGTAACTCCGCCGGCAACCGCTTTCCGGGTTTTAACGTTACTCTTCCTCTGTTTCTTTTCCGCAGGCTGCTGATTCAGAGCTACAGCGTCAGTAACACGGCCACGGCGGACTCCACGGCGAAGCTCCGGCATAGCTCAAACCCCATGCAATCGAGACGGGACACGAAGAGTCCGATCATTATAGTCCTCCAGAGAAGACAGTCTGGCTCATGTCGGATTTGGAAAGCGATTTGAATTACAATCAGAGATCGATTTTCCGATGAAAAGAGTTGATTTGGGAGTCTAGGGTTCGCCGGTTCGGTTGCGATGAAGAAAAGTTATGGATGAATTCCCAAAATGGAGAGAGAGAGAGAGAGGCGATGGAAAAAGGCGGTATCTATGCCACGTCAGCTATTCGGAGACTCTCTTTGTGAAATAAGCCAAACGAAAAGAAATGGAAAATGAAATATATTTCCTTAAATGTTTTTGGTAATATATTCATATTAAAAATAGAGAAATTTTGGAAATATACTCTTTGATGAGTTTTTAATTTGAAAAATACACTTGTTTTTTTTAGTTTTGAAAAATATATTTTTTTATATACGAAATAACTTAATTATCCTAATTTGAAATTTTCAACTAATTTAATAAAAACGAAATTAAAATAAGAAATATAAAATATTAAGATTTATTATGATTTTTTTCATTTTAAAATACTAAACAATCCTATTTATCTGTTTATATTTTATTAAAAATTCTTAAAAAAATAAGGTTGTTTATATAAAATTTAAATGAGAGTCAGATTAAATGTGTTTAAAGATAAACATTAAAAATGAAAGATATATTTATCAACTTTTAAAATTTTAATAGTTTATAAAGTTTTAATATATGTAAATTTTGAATTTATAAAGTTTTATTAGGTTGAAATAGGATGAGACTAAAGTTATTTATAAAGTTATAAAAATATGAAAATTTGTTTAAAGAAAACATTAAAAATGTAATATAGATTTATCCACTTTAAAAATTTTAAAATTTATATTTATCTGAAAAAATCTTATTTATTATATTATTTTTAAATTTCTTTTTTTAAGTTGTAATTGTAATTATTTATTAATATTTTGTTTAAATTAGGGTAAAACAGTTTTTTTACATTCAAAAATTGTATTTTTTAAAACAGAAAAAAAACTAAGATATTTTTCAAAAATTTAAACATAAATAGGGTATTTTTCAAAGAATCCCTTAAAAATACTGCGTGTGAATTTTGCTTGAATCACAACGATCCGTGACCTGCAATTGATGAAAACAACCGTTCACGTTTTTTGTTAAGAAATAAATTGTGATTACCCTTTTTTAGTATGAATATATATATATATTTACAATTTTGAATATTTTCTTTTTAAAAAGTACATAAGCATAGCCGAATGTATCTCCATTTAAAAAACATAGGTCTCTCCATCAAAATTCTTCTTAGACAACGAAATATATACATCTCTAATCAATTGAGGATTTTCAAATCATCTTACACGGGAACAGAGAGCCTTTGTGCCACTTAATTTGACCCAAATGATCAGTAGTATCATGTAAAGAATGACCTTTTTCTTTTTTGGTGGATGAAATCAAAAGTAAAAAAAAATAACAATATAATAAACTAGATACGTTATACGGAGTATTAAGTTTGTGAAAACTGAAAAGACAATACACACCGACAACGATCACACCCAACACACAGATGCAACAAAGCCAAACAAACAACATTCGTTAAGTGCAAATGTCACGTAAGTAAATGAAATCAAAATAGACATTAATACAAACATAAATGTATCAGTAGTGCACGATATAACAGTTGTACTCAACAGTGACTTCACCGGACTTTAAATTTAACAACTTGGTCTGAGCCTCGACATAACCTCTAGCAAACCTGAAGACTCCACTTCCTCCAACTACCGGCATTTCCCTAGAATGCCGGATTGTTGTATAATGTTGTGATTCTAATTTTGGACAAGTGTTAAACGGGATGTCATACGGATCGGCTGCATTGGAAAAGTTTGGAAGACTTCAAGATGGATTTCCCGTCGCCTCAGAGCGAACTAGGAGACGATCTATATATCATTGGAAAGCTCTTTGAATCAGCTTTCCATAGCCGCCAAGATCAGCCAAATCGGAGGTATCGTCGGAACGGATCGATCGATCCTGGCTCATTTCAAGTGTAAATGAGTGAAATGAAGAAGGGAAAGACTCTAATTGTGATAGAGTATCAGATGAGAGTTGTATAAACTCGTGATAGTCTCCTTCTTCCATTAAGAGTGAGCGCCTCCTCTCGATAACCTAAGAGAGAGTGGCTGCCATTGTTGTACTCTCTTGTAAGCTCTGTTATGAGCTGAATCCTTCTTCCTAGTGAATTGTCAGGATTGATCTGACCTCAGATGTAGGTATTACCATCAAATCGATGGGCTGAACTGGGTAAAAACTCTTGTGTGCTCCCTTGTCTTTTATGCTCTGTTTTCTTCTTGATTTGGTTGATCTAAGAGTGATTGATCAACTGTGAGTGTGTGTGAGTGTTCCTGCCTGGTATTCTGTCATGGATCGTGTTTACAACACGGGTTACCAAGAATCGTGATCGTACTCCCATTGTACTTCCCGGTCTTGAAAGCGAAATTCATTACCATGGAATAGCCTTTGTGCCACTTAATCTGACACAAACAGTCAGTTTAATGTATAAAGTATCAACAACTTTTTTTTTATGTTGTAGATGAAATCAAACCATTATATTAAGTTTGTGAAAAGACAATGAGACACCTAACAACGCTCACACCACAACACACATCAGGACATGCAATGCAACAAAACTAAACAACAACATTCGTAAAGTACAAATTTTCCTTAAGTAATGAAAATCACATTAACATAACATCCATATTATATATATCAATAGTGCAAGACGTAACAGTTGTACTCAACTATGGCATTGCCGGACTTGAAATCGAACGACTTGGTCCGAGCCTCAACATAACCTCTAGCGAACCGGAAGATTCCACTTCCTCCGACAACTGACATTTCCCTAACCTTGGAAAACACAGTGTTCCGACCAAGAATCGCGATCGTACTCCCATTGTACTTCCCGATCTTGAAAGCAAAATTCAGCACCATCAAGAAGCCAATCTCTCTTTGGGATGCTCCAGCGTAAATCCCTTGGGCCTGGCCCACCACAGTCGAATTTCTCGACACATCTGTTGTTAATGGGTCGTCTATCATGGTCATCGATCCGAATAAGGAGGAGTTCGAGACTGGCGGTTGGATCATGACGGCGCTAGGGTTTCGACCTGTTACCATGTCGTGCTAGTAGACTCGGAGATGGCTGAGTTTCTCCTTTTTGTGGAGGCCGAGGTGTTTTTGGTTTATGGTTCTTGAACTCTCCACCGTCTCCGGCAAAAGCAAGGGCGGCGAGGAGGATGATTTGTTCGAGGAGAATCAGGATGAGCTTTGTCATGTTTGTGGACCTTGTGGTTATATAGATGAATTTGTGTGTTGTGTATAATGAGAGAGAGAGTGTGTGTGTGTATGTTATATAGAAGAAGAAAGGCGTGCAAAGCTACTGTGATATTTAGGATTTTTATCTTACAAAACAATATTGGTTTATTCTATTAGTGGTTGTTTGCTAAATTGAGGTGGTTATATAAGTTTGTTAGAATGCTAGTTACATGACAGCTATATAATTAGCACTTGTATATAAAAATTCGTTTGTAATTTTGTACATTAATCCACTAAATAATAAGAAAACACATGTAACATAACAAAAAGTCTCTTTGTCAAAACTCTTCTTGCAAAACAAATTAAATTAATGTTTATATGTTTTGATTAGCTAGTGACGATTGAGTTAATCATTCTGTTTAGTTTTCTATCACAAACTCAAATAATGTAATCACTAATCAGGTGATGATTTCCAAATCGGTCAATACTAATTCCACTTAATTTGACCCAAATTGGCATGTTCCATGTATATTCAACAACTTGAATTATTTATGCATACATCAAAACAAACCAATACAAGTAAAATAACCATGACAAAAACAAAAACACGCCCACAACGATCACACCACAGCACACAACAAAGACATGCATCCAACAATACCAAACAACAACAATTCATAAAGTACAAATGTTACTTAAGAGAGGAAATCAAAATAAACATTACAAACAAGTCATAAACATAACTACCATCAGTAATGCAAGACATAAGTAACCGGACTTGGAATCTATAATTTCAGTCGACTGAGCCTCGACATAACCTCTAGCAAACTTGAAGATTCCACTTCCTCGAACCACCGTCATTTGTGGTTTACTAATTAGGAACATTGTTCACAATAATAAATCATAATTTTAAAATAATAAAACTACATGAATTTGGCTAAGATTTATACATTTTCTGAAACTTACATTGTTGTTGATAAACAACTTATTACCAGGGCTAAAAGAAAGAAAGAAGTGAAAAGGAAAAAAGGCACCACAGTTCAATAATGTTGTGCATGATTGATTGATCGACTGTAAATTATATTTATAATGCATATATAGTTATATTAATATATATACAGTGTAAACTATATTTGTTATATTAATGTACATATACATAGATAAGCGGATCGAAGAATTAATTTTAACAAAGGCAGAATTAAAAACTATTAAATACTCTTCTAAAATAATACTAGTAACAATAGTGACACAAGTTTTTTTTTCGTGGCAGCTCTTACCTTCATCAACTTAAACTTGAAGACTCCAAAATATTAAAAGAGAATTAAACATTTTTAGCTCCAGTGAATTAAAATAAAGCTCCAGTGCATCTGACGACCAAACCGGAAAAATGTAACCTAGAGTGACACAATTAAAATCACAAATTCACACTAAAATTTGTTAACTACCCCTCCCGGCTCCCACTCATAACTTATGTCCGCTTATGATATATATAAATATATTAATTTTACATTACAAATTTACGATAACGATGAATTGTATATGCACTTTTGGATTCGTAAAAGATTAGATAGTTTACTAAAAAAAAAATATGAATGTTAAATTTTTTATTTTTGTATGAATGTTAAGATTTATGCATTTTCTGAAACTTACATTGTTGTTGATAAACAACTTATTACCAGGGCTAAAAGAAAGATTAATATTACAGCTCCAATACAACAGTGGAAATTCACTTCAAGCAGGGAAAAAGAACCTTGACTTGATGATGGAAAAGAGAGAAGACGGTCCCGGATCAGACGATCAACTTCAGCGCGGACAGACGCCATTGTCGAGGAGGTTGGAGAACAAAAAAAAAGAATTTTTTCTGGACTTTTACTTTTTACTAGAACCACTAGATAATAAACACATATTAGAAGTTGCATTATATATCTTACTCGACTGTATAATAATGTGTTCAGATATGTGCCGTACGTGTATGCTTTCGTATGATCTGCGATAAACTAACAACATAATTGGCAAGATATAGAATCCAAAACATGTAATTAAGGTTCTTTTGCAAAAAAAAAAAAAAAAAAAAAAAAAAAAAAAAAAAAAAAAAAAAAAAAAANAAAAACATGTAATGGTTCATATCTCAAAAAACAAACATGACCTGTAATTTTGTTTGTAAACTGTAATACTTATAGATCAAATTTCGCAATTACTATATGTACGTTAACTAATTTTCGTTACTAAGTTTATCAGGGGACAAAAACGAACCCATCTTCTCAGCACAATCACATCTGTCATCAGATTAGTAAATATAAACATGTCACTCTTGACTAATTTTAAATCAAATTAATAAACATTACATGGAGGACATATATATATAAATATATAATCTTGATTATGATTATATCATTAATGCAAGACATAACAGTTATACTCAACAGTGGCGTCTCCTGACTTTTGATCGAACCAATTAGTCCTAGCCTCGACATAACCTCTAGCGAACCGGAAGATTCCACTTCCTCCGACGATCGGCATTTCTCTAACCTCCGAGAACACCGTGTTCTTGATCGGCATGTTCCGACCAAGAATTGTGATAGTACTCCCATTGTACTTGCCTGTCTTGAAGGCGAAGTTCAACGCCATCAAGAAACCTAGCTCACGTTGGGCAGCTCCGGCGTAGAAACCTTGGGCCTAGCCCACCACAGTAGAGTTAATCAGCACATCAGATGTTAGTGCGTTGTCCATCATTGTGATTGATCCGAAGGAGGTTGAGGATTTTGGAACCGACGGTTGGATCATGATGGACGTAGGGTTTCCACCGCTGACGATATCGTGCCAAAAGACTCGGAGATGGGTGAGTTTCTCTTTCTTGTGGAAGCGTTTCCGGTTCATTGTTCTTGCGAAGTCTCCACCTTCTCCGGCGGAGGCAGCGGAGGCGAGGAGGAGGATTTGTACGGCGAGGATAAGGATTAGCTTTGACATTTTTGTGACTGGTTTCTTTGTTGTTGTTATTTCTAATTTATGATCTGTGTTCTCTTGTTAGTAGTTCCTGTTAATAGTGGGTGTATGTTATATATAGATGGTGTGGGCTATATATATCAAGACTTTATATATCGATGTGATAACGGGTACTGTGAACATAGATAACGATTGTATAATATAGAAGTATTAGAAAAAGAAGGCGTGTACTATTTGAGAAAATCTTCTAGATTGAAAATTAGTTTTAGTTAGTCACTTATATTTTTTTTGGGTGGGGGGGAACAAACGGTTTTTAAATATGTATTGACTAGTTTACGGCAAATTTTTGATCTACATGACTACATCATTTGCGTTAATGAGTTGTATGTTTTACGGTGTGAAATTATTATATAAATTTTGCAATTATTATATTGTAAGTACAAACGAATTGAGACATTTTATCTTTTGTGGTTTTGTTTTTTATTTTCGCTGTAGGCCAGTTTTTTTGTTGGTTAATTTTTTATTTTATTTTTGTTAAAAGGCCTTCATTGTTGGTTAAAATTTTCACGCTCTACTTTTTCTTTTATGTTGAGGAGACTTCTCTTTTCTTGTTTGTTTCTTTGCGAGTAGAGCTAGCGTGATGTTTGTATTAGAGACGTCTCCTAACGAGGTAACGTTTTATTTTTATACTGACGACGTCTCTAGATCACAACTTCACATTCTCGTTAATCACCTCGTTATACTGACGTCTATATATAATACATACATCTATATAATATAACCATCTATGCACAAGTTCGTTCTCATAGATCCTAACATCTATTTAGTCATTTATGTTAATAGATTGATCTCACAATCATGTAACAAAAAGGGACTAGTATATATAACAATTTACAATTTACAACAAAAAGAGACTAGTATATATATATTTGTTTTTTCTGACAAAAACAATTAGGTTTTTCGGAAAAAAAAATTGGGTTTTCATATATATATATATATTTTTTTGGGCTGTTTTCACTTTTAGACCACAATTTGTGGTCAAATGCAAAACTA
>OVBJ01002268.1:0-19273 GCA_900406535.1 Noccaea bulbosa
AATATTTCAAATTATTTTTTTTTCTTTTTCTTAATTTAAATTTAAGATTTAGTGATTTAGTAGACCTCTTTGGTAGACTTCTTATGGTTTTATAGTATTTTAACTTAATTTTTCTTTTATTACTTAAATTGGTTCAATTTTATAAAATTATATTTTATATAGATGCATGTTGTCTTTATTGTATTTATGTATAAAAATTTGTCATCAAAATATTTGTTTACAAATTTTATAATTAAAATTAAGATTTAATGATATAGTAGACTTACTCGGTAGACCTCACACGTTTTTATAGTTTTTAACCTAAATATCTTTGCTTATCTATAAATGATTTATTTGTATGCATTCATATTTTTTGTAGATGATAATGTCTATGTTTTAATTATTCATGCAGGTTTTGTTGTCAAATTGTTTTGTTTTTAATTGTTAATTAAAATTTAATATGTTATTACGCGGTAGATCTCTAAGTTTGTCTACCATGTAGACCTTACTGGTAGATCACATCGTCCGGAGGTTAAAATCGTAATCGAGACATGCGTTTTTTTGTTTGTTCATAAGGGAATTTTACTGTACAAAAGGTTAGTTTTGCAATTGTTTCAAATTATGGTCTAGTTGACTAGAAAAAAGCATGTTGTGGTTTATATTTGGCAATTCCCCCAAATTTATAAATATATTTTGTTTCATATGGTTATTTGATAAAACTATATAATTAAACCAAATATTTTTTTATTATAATAAATATTTCACAGTGAAAAATTTGAGAATATTTATATCAAAATATTAAAATATTTGAGATAGTTTAACTTGGTTAAAAAGTTAAAATATTTAAAAGATTTATTCTCACAAATTTGAATACTATAAAATTTCAACTTATTTTATGAAATACATGAAGTATAGTTTTTTTTAAGAATAATGTTTTCTTTTAAGATTTTTTGTTCTTTGAATCCCTAATATATTGTTGTCAAAAAAAAGAAAAGAATCCCTAATATATTAAAAGAGAATGCATTATCAAAACAATTTTTTTCTCATGTGTTATTAACAACTTTGCCATTGCTGATGTGTCATCATTAGGTTCATTTTCAGTGGATTTTTCAATTAAGTCAAATGTTACTAGAGAATTTACATTATATATGTCATTCATATTTAGTTAGAAAATAAAATATTTATTATTAATTTAGTAAAAAAAATTTATTAATTAATTTTTTTCTTTCTATTTCTTTATTTGGTAACAATGAAATATATTAGTCAATCAAGCAGCAAACTATATCATCACATCAAAATTCAAAATATATAATAATTTTTTTTTTTTTTTTTGCATATACTATGGTTTGAATTTTTTTAAATGAAGCAAATCTCTAAAATTGTTAAAAGTCTCATATCGAATATATTTTGGGATAATAGTTCAAAAACCAATTATAAAAAAGGATCCAAATAATGATCAATCATGAATAGGAAAACTGATTTATTCAAGCTCCTTGCGAGTCATTTCTTCAGGAAATGTTAGTGTACGCGTGAGAGGAACCTCGAGCTTAATCTGAATATCGGGTATTGCAACACAAAAAAGATTTGAGCTCCTCAAATCGTTGCAATTGGCATCCACCACGTTAGAGGCCAGGATCTTCTTCTCATTTGATGCAATCATACGTGCCGTTCTCTCGAGCAACTCTCTCAAGATTTTCTACATCAATTCTTTTATCCGGAGGGGTCATGAGATCCATCGATCCCGACTCAACGTCTGAATCTGAATGAATTTCATCACCTCTGGAAGAAACTAGGGAGGCAAACTGATTGGTACCAAGACAAATGTCGTGTTGCTTACCCTTTCTATGGGAAGAAGTAAGAGTACGTGGAGAGACAGTGCTTAACGCTAGTGGGGCAATCTCCATACATGGAGACTCAGTAGAAACAGATTCAATATGGGGAATGATCTCAATAGGATGAGATATAATAGCCGGAGCCTCCTCAGAGACAGATAAAACTAGATCTGCTTTGGTCGAAGCCACATGACCTTCCTGAGGTACAGTGGAAGCCAAAGGCAAAGTAGTAGGCAATAGAGCCATGGAGTTACTAACAAGAGGCTCCGGAGGTGTGGGAAGAACCTGAGAAACCGCTGCAGAGTAGGAAATATGGCCCGATGGAACGGAGAGCGGTGGAAATTCCGACTCCTGAGACGTCTGAAATAGGGTGGGAGCCAAAATCTCCTTGCAGACCGGATCCGTAGTAGTGGTAGTTGCAACCAATTGAGTTATCTTGTTCGGGAGAGTAGTTGTTGCATCCAAAGTCTCCGTGGGTTCAACAACTACAAGAGATTCTCTGACAGGTTGTAGACAACGCTTGACCTTATGTCCTAACTGACCACAACGCCTACAAGTTGATGGCAACCAAGCATATTCCACATCGACCATCCAAATACAACCGTTCTTATCGTCAGCGGCTACTCTCGGTGGAAAAGCTTTACTTAATTCCACCTCAACCAAGATTTTTGCTTCGCCCATGAAAATCGGGTCCAAGCGAGGCTTGTGTGTTGCCATAGGAGCTCCCAAACCCGAGGCGATATGACTTATACCACGGATAGAGTACAAGATGCTTGGAATGTTCTTGAGAGTTCAAGATGCTTGCCAAAGAATCCTACATGACAGACCGGTGAAACCAACGGCAAAAGCAATTGAGAATTCTTGGCAGGTAAAAGGGCGTGGGAAAGGAGGACGTGGCCGTGGTGGTCGTGGCTAGTGATTTTCATCACCTAGTGTTTCTTAGTCGATCGAAGCGGAAGATTCGATTGTAACTGATGCATTATTGCATCCTAAGCTTTTTCTATTTTCTGTTGTATATTTTCAAAACTGTATGATCGCATGGCTATGAATAAAATTCGGTTCGTTTAAAAAAAAAAAAAAAAAAAAAAAAAAAAAAAAAAAAAAAAAAAAAAAANACATTAGAATCAGATTATTATGAAAAGCGGAAATATCACAGTTCTGTAATTCTGTTTTTTTTTTTTTCTTGGACCTAAATAACTATCAAACCTACTTAGGGGTAATAAAGACGGTACCTAAGCCGGGAAGGAAAGCCCCACCGCGAGAACTGCAGTGACCAAGAGGAGAACGAGTGACTGGAGATCTAGGGCTTGAAAATCGACGGAACCGACGGAACGATGAGAAACAAAAATAGTCTGAGGTTACCAGAACCGGCATGTGTATTATTCATGTCGTAGTGTTTGCGGAGAGTCTGCAAAACCGGTTATTCCTCTACGGAACCGAAAGAGTTTTCTGGTTCGGTTCGATTCGGTTTTCCATTTTGCCTACTTGCTAAACAATTAAGAACCGTTAGATTCATATCGGACGGTAAAGGCTGTGTGGTTGTAGATCTGACTTAAATGAGAGCGAAACATTGGAAAACTCTTCGTAAAAAACGCTACATCGGGATTTGTCTGATGTTAAAAGTTAAAACCCGCTACCATCGTTATATATATATAAAAAATAAAAATAAATCTTAGCTCGTGAATTATGAAAATAGTGGAATTGCCATATACTATAATCATAAGAGACATTAATTATTGCATTTCCCTCTTAATCTGTGTAATCGGCGAACTGGTTGAGAATCGCCCATAATTGTCTTTCGTGTACATCCACTACCTGCAATAGAGATGTCACTAATTAATTTGGTTCTCATGCTACCTGAACTAGACTTCATGTGTTGGTTAACTAATGACTTCTTGTTTATTTCCCGTTCTTTCTTCATTCTTTCGTATCTAGGTGGTAAAAAAGTTTGCTTTTGTTCAAGTTTATCAACAGAGAGCCTCAAAGAGCTAGGTTAAACTGAAGAAACAAAATATGTAACGAAAATACCATGTATCAAGAAAGAATCTTGGAGTTTCTAAAGCTTAGACAAGTATAAACACAATGATGTCAAAAAAAAAAAAAAAAAAAAAAAAAAAAAAAGACAAGTATAAACACAATGCTTAGGGATCTAATTAATTAGGTCGACCAAAACACTGAAAATAATCGTAGCTTCTTTTTTTGGTTCTGTAGTGAAAGTGTTTTTCAGGCTTTGGAATCCAAATTTTTGAGAATTTTGGGTTTTGAAAGTTTTTCTTTGTTTGTTGTAACGGTATAAATTGTTACACGAGTTTGGTTATAATTTGCCACTGTTAGATTCATATAGTACGTTAAAAACTGTGTGATTGTAGATCTGACATAAATGAGAAAAAAAACATATGATGCGAGTGAAATTGTTGTACATGATACAGTGCTAACCTTCAATATAGTACATATGATATTGTACATGTTACAGTGCAATTGTTGTACATATTGTTGATACTAACCTTCAATTCTTTTTTATGACACAGTGCTCATCTCTATCATCGGTGCTGCTGTTGAAAAGGAGTCACGCGACTTGGTTACATCCTTCGAAAGCTGCCTACAATATTTTCCCAAGCCAGGAGGTAGTCTTGGCGAAGCTGAAATGTTTGTAGATTAAGTCGCTAAAGTTAGAGCTGCCGCTGATGCTCTAGTTGCTCAACTTGATCGTGTGAGAGATGACAGAATCTGTACTAATGTAAGTTGTAATAGTTTTGCTAAATTCTTTTTTTTTATATATAATAAACCAATCTTCATTTCCTTATCATGAAACAATGCTCATCAAAAACGCATATGCCTGCATCCTGCGTGAATTACCAGAGGTGGACATATACGACAGGCAAGTTATTTTGATGGTTTTATTTTTAGTTTACTCTGATTATGGATTTGATTAGAAATTTTCGGTTTATGTCAGACGAGCACGTAGCATACCTGAGGAAGGTAAGATCAAACTATGCGAGGAGTGGTGCGATTTGCATGATGAGGTATAAACTTATAATTTTGTTTTGCCTCTTATGTTGTAATGTTTCTGATAATGTTAATTTTATTTTTAGATGGTGGACGTTATAGGCTCTATAGGAATTAATGAATGATAAACTAAATGAAGTGTGTTGATATGTCAAATTTATAGAGTTCCTTCCTAGTTGCTGCGCACGAGAAGCAATTTTTTTATATATATTTAATTGTATTGCACGTTTTTCAAACTATATACTTCGAACTTCAAAACATGAATAATGGGAAAATCGCATTAAAAATCTATAAAGTGGTAATTATTTACATTTTAAACATTCCAAAGTTTTTAACTAGCAGTTTAACAATCAAATTGAAAACCTTAACACAAATAACCTTCTATCGTACACTTATGTTCGTATCTATAATTGTTTTATCTATATTTTTAACTTTTATGTCGAAATATTATTTTCTGATAATAATATATTGGTTCTAAGACACAAACCAACTCTAATTGTGTTTGTTTTAACAATTAACTATTGTTTGTGCTATATGATACATGTTGTTGTATTAAATTTTCAATTTGATGGTTCAAATTGCATAAAATCAAACAAAATTGATTGGATAACCAATATACTGTTGTCGTAGCATAATATTTTGTTGTTTAAGTTGAAAATATGGTCAACAAAATTATCGCTACAAATATAAATATTAGATCGAAGATTATATGTGTTAAATTGTTCACTTTAAATCCGGTCATCATTCCTCCACGAAACCCAAAGAGTTTTCGGGTTCGGTTCGGTTTTCGATTTTACCGACCGCTAAACAATTAATAACCGTTAGATTCATATCGGACGGTAAAGGCTGCGTGGTTGTAGATCTAACTTAAATGAGAGCCAAACACTGGAAAATTCGTCATCAAAATTTCCCAAAATTTTCTCCAATCTGAAAAACCAAAACTTTTCCCAAATCTCTAGGGTTTCCGATTTCGATCCTTAATTTAATCAGACACCTGACTCTCTCCTCTTCTTCTACCCAAGTCATCAATCTTCCTCGCTGATTCAGCCAATATGCCTCAGAGACACTCAAAGAACAACAACGATCTTGCGTATTTCACTTACGACGAGAAGAAGAAGTTAGGGTATGGAACCCAGAAGGAGAGATTGGGGAAAGACTCGATCAAGCCTTTCGATGCTTGTTCCCTCTGCTTGAAGCCCTTCATCGATCCGATGTGTTGCCACAAAGGTCATGTCTTCTGCAGAGAGTGTATCCTCGAATGTTTCCTGGCGCAGAAGAAAGATATCCAGAGGTAAAATCATCCACCTTTCGATTTCAGCTTCTCGGTTTCTTTGGAAAGTTTCGAATTTGATTCTGTATTGTGTAAGGGTTTGTGATTTGTTGATTTAGGTCGTTTGTGAAAGAGAGACTGTTTGTATTTATGACAGTATGAACGATTTTGGATTGTGAATTGAGCTTGATTGAAGTTGTAACTTTAGGGATCGGATTGTTGGATTCTATTCTCAGTTCTGGATTCCAGTTTTTGGTGTGGACTTACTCTTTTCCATGGTTCTGATGCCTATCTTGTATGATTTGGTTGATAGATGTTTTTTGTTGTTGCTTAATTGGCTCGAATTCTTATTAGTTTCATGGAGAGAAACTCATGGAGGAGATTAAGTCTCCTCATAGTCATGCACTCATCCTTGTATTGGATTAGCTGAGTTTGATTTTTTAGTCATTGTTTAAAATGACAAGACCTAAGACTAACCATCAACGTAATCTGATTTTCAAGTGATGTGGTTCTAAAGTGAACCTTATATAAGTTCTAGTATTGTTGCTAGTTCCACAGTGATTAGTTTCTAGAGTTATGGTTAATCCGGGACTAGGAAGAGAGATATGAAAATCCAGTGAAGTGACTACTCAAATATTGTCGGATATGCTTGTGATGTTACTGTTTTGGGTATAGTATGGGCATATAAGGGCAAACGAGGTCTGAGGATTGGTCTATGTTTGCATATTCTTTGTTTGAGCTTGTATATGAATAATTACCGGGGTAGAGAGTGGTTGCTCTGTATGATATTCATGATACCATGTTAAGGACCTCTTGAAGAGCTATCATGTATGAGGTATCTTTGCTCTGTCTGCTAAAATTGTTAGATGTGATACTAACTTGTGGGGTTTGTTTTCAGGAGGCTTGCTGCACATGATTCTCAAAAGAATCAAGATAAGGACGAAGAAGAAGAGAGGCTAATGTTACAAAAGGCGAGAGAGCTCGACGAGTTTGATCAGCAAAACCATGGTGCATTGCCTCGATACAGCGACAAGAGCCAAAGCCAGGACAAGAATGGTTTTCATGGGGCGAACAGTGTGAAGACGACTTCCTTTGAAGCAGAAGCGCTTAGGACGATGAAAGCCTTCTGGCTTCCATCAGCTACACCAGGAGCTTCAGTCAGAGTGCAAGCCCCGGAAACTCACACTGTCTGTCCAGAGGGGAAAGAGAAGCTCAAGCTTAAGAACCTCTTTGCTATCCGTTTCACAGAAGACAACAGCGAAGAAGAGAAGAAGACAACATCGTCATCTTCAAGTTATGACAGAAGCTACATTTGCCCTAGCTGCAAAGTCACTCTCACCAACACCATGTCTCTCGTGGCACTTAGCTCATGTGGGCATGTTTTCTGCAAGAAGTGTGGTGAGAAGTTTATGCCTGTCGACAAAGTCTGTCTTGTGTGTGACAAACCTTGCAAGGACAGGAACTTGGTTGGGTTAAAGAAAGGAGGCACAGGTTTTGCTGAGCACGATGATAATCTGGAGGCTAAGGATTACAAGCATTTGGGTAGTGGCTCCGGTTTAGGGCTTGTGAGGCCGGTTAAGACATGATGAAAGTTGAAACCATATCAAATGTTGAGTTACAATTACAGAAAATGTATTTGATATATGGCCTGTAGCCTTTGCTTAGTACCAATTCTTCTTTTTCAGTTATAGACAGTCTCTGTGTTGTTCTTGCGTTTTCATCTAATCTCATTGTGCATCTTACATGACACTGTCTACTTCATTTGCTTTCGTGTAATCTGTGAATGGATATTGTGTTTAGTCTATAGATAGTTATTTTTATTAACATATTTTATTAGCCTATTTAGCCAATTCTGCAGCAGATTAAAATATTTTGTTTTCCGACCACCAACGAATTATGGTCCTAAAAACACCAACCATAACTCGCACAACACCGTACTTTTCTAAAATGTTGATAGGATATATTTCGGTTAAATTTTTCTATATAGTTGATGCTATGTTTTATATAGGGTTTTGTGCAAAAAAAAAACTCCAAACTATATTATTTTTGCAAGAAAAACCCTCATCTCAAAAAAATGCAAGTCAAACTATACAACTTTAAAGTCACACCCAAAATAAGCCCTTAAGTTATATGATGACATCATAAAAAAAAATAGCGTTTTAAATAGGTCTGAGACTTCGGGTTATGATTCGGGTTCGGATCGAGTTTTTGGGTTTCAGGTTTTTGGATTTAAAGATATAGAAACCGTTCGGGTTTTTTAAAGTTTCGGTTCTGGTTCGGATTTTTTTGGGTTTGGTTCGGGTTTTTTCGGATTTTTTAGTTTTTTAAAAAAAATTTTGGGTTTGAGATATAAAAACCGTTTCGGTTTTTAAAATTTCAATTTGGGTTCGATTCGAGTATTTTCGGGCGGGTTCAGGTTTGGGTAAAAGTCGCATACCTAGTTTTAAATGTAAGGAAACTAAATGTAAAGCTGAACCAAACCCAAACCGAAATTTTAAAAAATTCAAACAGTTTTTATATTTCAAACCCGAAAAATCTGAAACCCAAGAAATTCAAAAAAAAACCCAAACAAAACCCGAAAAAATTCAAACCGAACCCGAACCGAAACTTTAAAAAACTCGAATGGTTTCTATATCTTTAAATCTGAAAACCTGAAACCCGAAAAACTCGACCCGAACCGAAGTCTCAGGCCTATTTAAAACGCTGTTTTTTTTATGATGTCATCAATATAAGTTGGGGGTTTATTTTGCGTGTGACTTTAAAGGTGGATGGTTTGATTTGCATTTTTTTGAGGTGAGGGTTTTTCTTGCAAAAATAATATAGTTTGGATTTTTTTTTGCACAAAACCCTTTTATATACTATATATGTATATATATTTAGATAAATTCTTCCTAGCATTATTTTTTAGAATTAGCAATTAGACATAACTTTTCAATCTAAAAAAAATTGAAAAAAATCTACAATTTGATTTTTGAATTTAATGTCATATATCTATTTTCATATTTTATGCCGATTTTACCACATTTATTATTATTTAATATGATAAATCTATATTTCTTATATTTTACTGATTTTTATTTAATGAATTGTTTACTATTATAATTGCTGAACTGATTAAAACTGATTAATTGCACTGTAATATTTTACTATTTTAAAATATTTTTTAAAATGTAGTTCTCAAATATTATTATAGAAATATACTAATGTGGAAACAAATAAGTAACTAAACAAGCTACCAAACAAACACATTTTTCAACTAAAACTCTTTCCACTTTTTTTGAAGTGATAGAATCATGCATAAAAGTGTTAGTCATGCAGTGGCTCCTCTATTAAATCCATTACTCTTTTTCATTCCTCTTTTTCATTCCTTTTTTTGTTTCTTTCAAAACTAACAAATTTTGAATATCGGTTTCTTTCTTTCACAAAAGAAAATGAGCAATCCACCTGAGAATATCGAACAGACGCTCAAGGTTTGTTGATTTCATCTATACACACATCCAGTTTTTTTTTTTTTTTTTTTTTTTTTTTTTTTTTTTAAAANTTGACATAAATAGCACAATAAAAATATTTCAGAATTCGACATGTTTATATATATTATAATTAACACTTGGTGTGTCCAATATGGATTAGGGGAAATTTGAAGCGAACGTCCACTGTTGTATCCTAGGAATAGGACAGCTTGTCGCATGGAACACAATTCTGACTATCTCTGACTATTACTACCATGTTTTTCCGGTAAGCCAGAGTTCTTATTTTTCGTATAACATCAGGATAACATGTTATCATCCTGAATTTCTGTTTGAATCCGATTCTAAAAAGCAAATATAGTCAATATAAACGTCAAAATGTTTCGTCGTAATGAACTTATGTAAATTAGGGTTTATGAGCAATAAGTTGCTTTATTCTTTGTATGTTATTTGTTTGTTTTTTTTCAATAACAAAATTCTACTTTCTTTATTCTTTACGTATATAAAATTTTCATTTTTTCTCTTTCTTGTAAAGGAGTATCATCCATCACGGGTGCTTACATTGGTATACCAACCTTTTACTATCGGAACCATATTAATATTGGTTTTCATGACCACAAAGAGCAAAAACCAAAGAAGAATCTTAATTGGTTATAGCCTATTCGCAATTGGCACTTCTCTTTTGATTGTTGTAAGTAATTTTATACTATCATTATAATCTACCTACGAGCGATCTCCTCTATGTATATATTAATATTAATTAACTATATTTTCGTGTTGGTAATCTTCTTTAATTTGATAGTTGGACTTAATAAACAGAGGATCTGGAGGTTTATATGCCTACATCCTCTTATGTTTGATCGTTGCGTGTTTCGGTATAGCCAATGCTTATGTCGAAGGTGCAATGGTCGGAGAGCTCTCGTTCATGTGCCCTGAATTCATTCAAGTTGTTACTTTATTACTTTACTTAGAACAAATTTCTTTTAAAATTTGATTTGATTTGACTGTTTTCCCTCCTAACTAAGGTTAGTTTTGAAATGTTTATTCAGTCATTTGCTGCAGGTATGGGCTTATCGGGAGCTATAACATCTATTTTGAGGTTAATCACAAAAGCGGCTTTTGAGAATTCTCATGATGGACTCCGGAAAGGCGCTTGTAAGTCACTATTTTTGGATCCTCCTAATCAATATAATTGGAATTTGGTCCATCAATCATCATCGAATACATTGAAATCAATTTGAAGTTTGTTTTTTATAATTAAATGTAAATTTTATTCAAAGGCAAAAAAGACAGATATATTTATTATTACGAAGTGTTGCATATAATTGAAATTAAACGGTCAGTTTAGTTACTAACTAACTTGTTATATAGCTCCCGATAAAGCCCATATCTGCAGCAAATGACTGTTAGTAATTTAGTATAATCAATTTGGACTTTGAAGCGGTTACTTAATTATGTGTATATATATAGATAGTATATACTCTTCGCATTCTTAATATACAAATCTAAATGTGATAATGATTGATAACAAAAATTAATGTGAAAGTCATATTGAATTATACTTTTCACTCTTCTCATACGATCTCATTATCTCTACTATTTTTATCATTCAGTGTAAATTAAAACAGTTTTTCAATAAATGCATGCAGTGTTATTCTTGGCGATAGCGACTTTGATGGAGATACTTTGTGTCGTGATTTACGCATACATGTTCCCCAAGCTACCTATTGTGAAGTCTTACCGTGCAAAAGCAGAAACAAACTCTATGGAAACTGATCAAATTCCGCGGTTAGGCAACAAAGAAGTGATCTATCAAAATATGAACCGAGTTATCAACCTCTTCGTTATTTATGCATTGACTATATCCATATTTCCGGGGTTTCTGTATGAGAACACAGGGAAGCATCAGCTCGGTTCATGGTATGCATATGCGTTTACAAATTTGTTTTTAACATAATCTTTTATTTATTAGATAACCGTTACATGCTATGATACGAAATCATACAGTTTTCATAAGAAAATTTACAGAGTGAAAATGCTTTAAGGTAAAATAGTTTTTCTTCTCCAAAACTAGAACCATAGAGTTTGCAAGAGGATAAATTCATGTTCACTGTGTACGATAAAGTCCTTCTTTTTTTTTTTGGTTAACATGAGAAAATTGGTGAAGTGTAGGTATGCTCTTGTCCTGATTGCTTGTTTCAATGCATGGGATAGTCTCTCAAGATACATCCCTCTAATCAAGCACTTAAAGATTGAATCAGGGAAATGGATGACTATATGTGTACTAGCTCGGTTATTGTTTGTCCCGGCGTTTTACTTTACTGCAAAAACCGCAGATCAAGGATGGATGATATTATTGACATCTTTTTTGGGTTTAACCAACGGTTATTTCACCGTTTGCGTCCTCACTGAGAAATCCAAATACAACTACAATGTAAGCTTTCAAAGAATGGCTTTTATAATATTTGGAAATTCTTCATTTTTTTCCCTATAAATAATATCAAACTGTTGACAGATTTGGGATACAAATGCTTTGGGGAATATCCTTGTAATGTCAATCTTCGGAGGGATTTTTGCAGGCGTTTGCCTAGGCTGGCTTTGGCTTATCGACGCTAAGATTGCTTTTTAAAGAGACTCCAAAATTATTTAATATACATTTTTATCCAGCTACAGTTATTTTCTCAGACATCATTCCCTTTATTCTTTAGAGCATGACTTTATTAGCTTGACAATATATTGGCTTTACCACAAAACTTCATCCCTTCTGATATCACAAAATCTTCATCCCTTCTGAACTCACAAAAATACTCCAATTATGCACCCTTTACTAATTAAGAAAAATATATATTAGAAAATATCATTGTTATTTTATTTTTATTTTTGCTTCTGATTTGCATATGTTTTTTACTATGTTATGCTTATTTTTGTTAATTTTATTTTTAATATACAAAAACAGAATAAATTGTTATTTTCTTATTTGTTTCTAATTTTTTGCTTATGATTTGCATATGTTTTAACTATGTTATGCTTATTTTTGTTAATTTTATTTTTAATATACAATGTATGCTAAATAATTAAATTCAATATCTATTTGGTTTTTGATATTGATATTCAGTCATATTAATTATTAGAAAACTAAAAATATTTGACATTTGATTTCCATGTTATTTACTTGATCAAATATTGTCCAAATTAGCATTTCTCAAAACTCTCATATTTGTTTTGCCATTCTGCTTCGAGGCTGCTTACCAAATGCTCTTGTTGAAGGTGCCATGATTGGGGTACTTTCTAGCATAATGCCCCGATCTGATCCAGCCGTTTGCCGTAGGTCTTATAAGCATAGCACTACCTTTTTTTTCTTTTTTTTTTTTTTTTGGCCTTGATATGTTAATTTATATGTTTACGTACAGATTTTTTCCTCGTATAATTTGATTTTCCAATTATCTCTTGTTTGATATGAGAAAAACTAATGCAGGTACCCTCTTGTCCTTGTCACATGTTTCAAATGTTTGTGAAGTTCTCTCCAGAAATATAACCCTGATCAATCAAGTTAAGATGGAATTGGGGAAATGGATAATAGTTTGCTTTGTTGCTCGTGTTTTGCTCGTGCATGCATTCTTTTTCTCCCATGCATTCAGTATGCCATTCTTTTTGGGCATAACGAACGGTTATATAACTGTCTGCACTCTCACTGACAGATCAAAGAGAATCTATAATGTAAGTTTTTTTAGTTTGGATAAATTACAATACTGCCTTATATGTATACTTAAAAGTAAGAAAACAAAAATAAATAAAAAATTAATTGAAACTCTTTTCTTATGTGATTGGCATGCATTAGAAGCCAATGCTTTAGGGTATTTGTAGCATCGACGCTAAGCGCATTTTCGCAGGCGTTTGCCTTTCCTGGCTTTAGCTTATCGGCAGCAATATCACGTTTTAGTTTCAATTAGTGCTTTTTTGATGAAGTATACTAGTAATACGCTCGCGATTGCCCCGCAACATGTGTTTAAATGTACTTGGTGGTGTGATGTATATTTGGCGTGCTCTTACTTGGAGTAAATATTGTTTTACAGTAAAACATCTTTAAAGTAATAATATTGGGACTTTGAAAATTTATTATCTTATAAAGATATTACTTTATCGGTAAAATAAAAAATAGAATTTTTTTATACATAACTTGTTGACAAAAAAAAAAAAAACTAAAACTATTCTCCATATGATAAGTATTAAGAATTTTTAAAAAATTATTTGTTAATATGACATGCATAAATTTGAAATTATGATTAATGTTTTGGATGTCGTAATAAAACACATATTCTTAGTTTATTTAAATATAATATAAAATTTAATACATGATAAAAAATTAAAAGTCTAGAAGAAATTATAAATACTAATATTGATAGTAAAGTTGAAAATAGTACAATAGTATTTTTGAATGTAATTACACATAAAACAAAGAATTAATGTGTTTAGAACATATTTTTTAAAATTATGTACATATAAAAATTGCATATTGAGTTTCTTATATCATAAATAAGTTAGAGATAAACTTAAATTCATAGTTTAATAAATTTTCCTAAGCATATATGTAAATTTTTATATAATTATTACTTTAACTTATTATTGGGACTATATATTTATAAAGGAGTTTCAAAAATATTATTATCTTATCATCTTATTGCATATTGTTTATTTTTACACTGGATCGAGTTGGGACCCGAAAAATTTATTATTTTATAGTGATTATTACTTTATGGAGTATTACTTTATAGATGTTATACTGTATTAAGTTTTAATTTAGTCGTCATTAAAGTTCTTTTACATATGTGTGGAAAGGTTTTTGCGAAGTCAGCAAACTGAAGTAAATTTGATAATGTGTTATGGTAGATCTAAACTGCAATTTGTAAAATAAAATGAGTAATCTCACAATTTTCTTTGAAAGAAAATTTTCAGTTTCCCCTATCAGATTCGATTCTTCAAAAAATCATTTTTTCATAATCAGTCGAAACCTAAAACAGCAGCAAAGGATTTTCCCAATGCTTAAAGCTTCTTTTGTATTATTCGTCGCTGTTTATCAAACCAAGCCTGTAGAAATTCAGACTGTTGATTTTGATTTAAACTCTGTACTTAATTAAACTCTGTACTAATTCATAAGTAGCATATTTTCCATTCAATTTGATATCTTCAGTACTGACACTTGCTGATATGTTATCAGTTATCACTTAATATTCGTAAATCATAAATCCAAGAACCAAAAAAAGTTGAAATGCAATCCAACTGACATAAACTTCTTTCACCAACTGGTAAATTACATGAGAAAGAAATAAATAGTTTTAAACAAAAATAAAACAAAACATCCGTTGTAGCTAGTGTTATATGACTTATATCTAAAAGGAGTCGTGGCCAATGAGCCAAAGCCAACCCAAACAAACACCAACGAAGATACCTCCCAGTAGAAACACGCACAACAAGTTGCCTAATGCATTCGATTCCGGTCCCTATTAACAAGAACTCGAAAAAGATTAACATATATATAGCCGGGTTTAAGCCGAACCAAATCGAACTGAATAGAACCGAGAGTTATTTTACTTTTCCTAAAGTGAAAGAATTAACTTACATTGTAACCCTTTGGTGCATTGCTGAAGATACAAACAGTTAAATAACCGTTAGTCAATCCTAAGAAAGATGTGAGGAAAATCATCCATCCTTGATCGGCGTATTTTGCGGTAAAGTAAAAGGCGGGTATGAGCAAGAAACGCGCAAGAACAGAGACCGTGATCCATTTTCTTGATCCCATTGCTAGAAATTTGATTGAGGGAATAAACCTCGAGATCGAGTCCCATCCGTTGTACATGGCTACTAGGATCGGTGCATACCTTTTTAACACATCAAATCATAAAATGGTTTAATTCCTTTATGTTAACCAATATATGTGTATATATACTGATGAATTATACGAATCAAATGGTTTTATTATATTGTTAAATGTTACATACCAATCGCCTAATCGATGTTCTCCCGTGTTTTCGTAAAGAAATCCTGGGAAAATTGATAGTGTAACGATGTAAATCAAGAATAGATTGATTCCATGATCAATGTTTTGCCGTAACAGTTGCTTCTTGGTTAGTCTTATGATCTTGGTCTCGTCCATTTGTTGAACCTTTTGTGTTGATGGATCATCATAAAACAAAGAAATTATTAAGTTAAATAAAAAACATATCTTAAAACCGAATTGGTAATGTTTTTAAATTAAGAAATTTATAGAACCTGTTGAGCCTGTTCTTGGAGGCCGGCTGCAGCAAGATCTGCCGCCACGGATTTCGCCCCTTCTTTCCCGGCTTTGGCACGGTAATATTTTACTATAGGGAGCTTAGCGAAGACAAACACATATAGAAGGAGACATGCTAACTCGATGAATGTCGCTATTCCTATGAACAACACTATGGAAAAACAAACACATATATGTTGATTAAAGCCTAGCTTAATTTCTATAATATGTGTCACAAAAGTCTTAAAGATATGTAGGAGAGACATTACTAGCGCCTTTTCGGAGACCACTAGAAGACTTGTCGAAGATTGATTTTGTAATAAGCCTTAAACCGGAGGTTAGAGCTCCGGCTATGCCTAAACCGCCCATGAACGCCTGAAAAGAACAATCATCAGCTAAGCTAAACTCGAAAACTAAAAAAAACTATAGCTAAAAGATCAAAACTAAACCTGGATGAATTCAGGGCACATGAAGGACAAATCTCCAACCATTCCACCTTGTACAAAAGCATCGGCAAATCCGAAAAGAGAACTGATCAAACACAACACAACATATGCTCCTACGCTTCCACTGCCATGGGAAGCAAGATCCAACTTCACAAAAAAAGAACACACAATGAATCAAAACCGGAGAGTTTACATATATTTCGTATAAGAAAAACATTTTGTGGGAAATTAATGTTAATGGTAGGTTTGTACCAACCCTTTGATGGGCCCAATACAGATGAAGTCCATGCCCAAATCCGAGCTCGGGCCCATAACGAAGAAAGGAAGAGGGAAAAAGCAGACAAGGATCCTAGGATTTAGGGAAGAAACCCTAAGGCATCGGTACTATAAATAAACGTTGTAACCATAGGATAAGGGCAAGGGGATATTAGATCTAAGAGCCGAGCTCTATCTACTTAGTCTTTTGGACCATCCGAGCAAGCCGTTCTTGACTCAGGTCGACTCCCAGTTCGGAATCGGGACAAGCGATCTTCCCGATCTCCATTTCTTACTTCGTCTCCTTCCGACCCTATCTTTCCTAGCTCGGCTTGTAACTCCGATCTTGGTCCGACCTCTTAATACGAAATATCCGACCTCGTCTTCACTAATCTCTACTATTAATAAAAGTCACCAATCTCACCACTTACTTCTGGCGCCGACAGTGGGGAGGCTTATGATACTTTCATAATCCGGAAGCAAGATCGGATCAAGCATGTCTGAGCAGCCGCAAGATGCGGAAGCAAACCTAGTTCGACCACCGAACTCGTCTTCTCGACCAGCCGAGCACACGCACTCAGCAACGAGCACTGAGAACGGGAGCATGCCGAGCTCGTCGGCTCCGACCGAAACTCCTCCTCCAACCTCGGATATCTCAACGATACTCCAGATGATGATGAACCAGATCAGCAACCTGTCCGAGGGGACGGCAGCTCGTTTCAATGAACTAGCGGCCGCTTAGAATGCCACCCGAACTCACATCGCCGACCTACAAGCGTCTCGAAGTCAGGAGTCCCGTGGTCCGGCAACAAGGATGTCAGCCGAGCTCCTATCCGATCTACAGAGGAATCTGTTCGGCAGCACCAGACAAGCAAACCCGGCCCCGGCACCTCAAGCCCCGGCGACCCCAAATGTGAATACACTCATCAACGCAATGCTGCAACCGATGACGAACTCATAAGAGCAACGCAACAATGCCTGCGACAAAGAGCTGGAGTCCTTGAGAGAGCAACTGGTGAAAATGACGTCGAAGATCCATCAAGCAACTAGCTCAGCTCCGGAGATCGCCGAAGTCCTGAAGGCCTTGAAGAACACGCCGTTCACAGCTCGGATCGTCACCACATCCGTCCGGCCTCAAGGGAAGATGAACGTGCTGACCTACGACGGGTAAAGCGATCCAGCTCGGTTTCTCTCAGCATTCCACATCGGCGTGCAGATGTTCCATTTCCCGCCCGAAGATCAGGTCGGCTGACTGATGCGGCTTTGCAGTGGTTCTCTCGGTTGGAAGCGAATTCAATCGACAGCTACGACCAGCTCACCACGGCCTTCTTGAAGCACTATTTGATCCACATCCAAGACGGAGTCTCGGACGCCGACCTCTACACCCTACAACAGGAACCGAAGGAGTCGCTCCGTTCATTCACTGATAGGTTCAAGGCCGTCGCTTCTCAGATAGCGGTGGGAGACAACGCAGCAATCTCGGCACTCAAGAACGCCCTTTGGTACGAGTCACCCTTCAAGCACAGCATCATCCTGAACAAGCCGAATACTCAGGAGGATGCGCTTCACCGAGCTGCAGCTCACATCGAGCTAGAGGAAGTCAAGGCGGCGGCGGCAAAAAAGTACTCCCCCCAACCCCAGAAGAACGCGACGCCGGCCAAAGAGAAACCGAACGAAGAGTACCGAGAACCCCGTCAGCATTACGACAACAACTATCGTCAATACTTCAAAGGGAAACGAGCATCGACTTTCCAGATCGGAACCCAGCAACCAAACCACGGATGGAACAAGTATGTGCGCCCGACCCATGATTCTCCGAACAACGATGAGAAGCCATTCTGCGCCCATCACAACTTCTATGGCCATACGACCGACGAATGCAGACAACTACATCAGAACCTCTACTATGATTACCAAAAGAAGAAGGATAGATCGTCCCCTCGGCAAAACAGTTTCGCCGAAGCAGCAACCGAAGAACGAAGCTGAATGATTCCGACAAGTACAAGAGGACTTACGAAGAGACGAAGAAGAGCAACGACCAGCCAGGCAGACCGAACATGACATGACTCCGCCGGGCCGAGAAAAGGGCGAAACCGAGCTGACGATAACCCGCCGACGGCTAGAAGATGGGTAAACATGATTATGGGAGGACTCACTGTTTGCAGGGATTCCGTGCGGTCAATCAAGGAATACGAGCGACGAACGATAGCACCCCAGAAATGGAAGCATGGAAGCGAGCCTTATCCGCGCACCAGAGATACGATCTCCTTCCTCGATTCCGACCTCGATGGGCTCGATATGCCTCACAACGACCCTCTCGTTATCGAGGTACAGATCGGGGACTGTGAAGTGTCGAGAGTTATGATTGATATAGGCAGCACGGTGGACCTACTCTTCAAGGACGCCCTGGACAACATGCAGCTGACTGGATTCAAGTTCAAGCCTTGCTCGATTCCGCTCACCAGGGTCGGAGGAGATTTGATCATGACGGTCGGAACAATCAAGCTACCGGTCAGCATTGGAGGCGTCACCCAGATGGTCAAGTTCGTAGTCATCGACCGGCCTACGATCTACAACATCATCCTCGGAGGACCCTGGCTCTATGCGATGAAGGCAGTACCGTCAACCTACCACCAGTGCCTGAAGTTCCCGGGCCCGAATGGCATCGTCACGATCAGAGGTAACCAAAGACTAGCGCGAACTTGCTTCATCACCGAGCATAAGCTCCGCAGGTCAGAGAGCTCGTACAT
>OVBJ01002269.1:0-10240 GCA_900406535.1 Noccaea bulbosa
CAAGAACAAGATGAACAAGATTGCAAGAATAAAGACTGAGATTTGTAGAATTAGGATTGGAACCTGGCTCTGATACCATGAAAGATTTCAAGAGTATGCGGAAGCTTAAGAGATTAAGTGAGATTGATGAGAGAATAGAGAGATTTGAAGAGAGTAGATTGAGAGAAAATGTATTCAGAGAATAGAGAGATAATATTTTCTCTCTTAATCTTATGGTTCACAATACAAGACNTAATACAAGACTATTTAAAGACAATAAGATATATTAAAGTAATGCAAGATATTTAATTAAACAAAGAGAGTTGGACATAGTATAATGTGCCAACGGCTCTTTCACTTGAGCCACATGAGTTGACTCCATCCTTCTTGTCACTTGAATATTTTCTTGCTTTAACAGATTCATCAATACTTGCTGAGCAAGACAGTTTCTGGTCCCAAACCTAATCCTCGGGAATGTAACGAAACGACTTGTGCTGATTCAGACGGCCAGTGCCAAACCAAGGCGGAGGACGCCGCAACGGCTGAAGAGAGTGTTGTTGTTGATCAAATCGCTGAAGAGGCAGTCCATGCTGTTCTTCCGGTGGAGGTTGCAGAGGGAGATAGCGGTAACAGTTTGGTGATGCGGCCGGAGCGAGAGACCCTTGTTGCCAGGACGGCTCAGAAACCGGGTGATGACAGGATCTTCACGTGGGCAGCGGTTGGACTCACGATTGCGATTGTGGTTCTTTTGCTGAAGAAGTTCGTAAGTTCAAGTGGTCATGGCGCTGTGTTTATGGACGAGTCGTGAACGCTGAACTCAAACTTGATAAATGGTCGGAAATAAGCATCAATCAAATGTGCAAGTGTTGATAATATCTCTTTTATATTATGAGTCATATAGACGTAGTGATCGACTGGAAATCAATAATTTAACTGATCTATCTATTACGGTTACAATCACTTTGTTACAATCACAATTCCTGACAAGCGATCTTTATGTCATCTTAAAATTTATTATTGTATGGCTCCTCTTTTGACTTTTTTTTTTTTTTTTTTTTTTTTTTTTTAAATTTTNCTCGTCAAAATACACAACACATGTCATACACTGACGAGTGGATTTAAATAAATCACTAATTCATATATTTAAAATAATTACATAAATAAATTATTCAATTAGAACATTTATTCAACATTATTAGAAAAATATATATGTACATTAATAAATAAATATATTAAAAATCATATTAAAAAATAAATATATGTACATTAATAGATTGATCTCATAATCTATTATAAGAAAATATTTTGATTGATTTTCTAAATATATAAATCTCTCCAAATTTAACATAAAAACTTAATAAATTTAACAATTCTCTAAACTTTTAAAATCAACCAAATCTATAGAAATTCATCTCCCAATAAACTTCTTTACAAAATTAATCAAAATATTTTATTGAATCTAAGAATTATATGTAGTATCTTGGAAATCTTATTTTATGAGGTAAATTGTTTAAAACTCATATCCCAATAACAAAGATTTTAATGGATTCCTGAAATCATTGAATTACAAACTTTTGAATAGCAACAAATTTTTTATGGACTGTAAAAATCATCAAACCAATAACAACAAAATTTAATAAAATTGTTAGAATTCATAAACCAGTAACAAATATTTTTGGAAATTTTAACAATTCTTAAAAATCCGTCTACCAATAACTCCCCCTTCTCTTACATATACAAACTCTCTCCAAATTTAACAAAAAATATTTATAAATTTAATAATTCTATAAACTTTTAAAATCAACCAACTCTATAGAAATTTATCTCCTAAACCACTCCCCCTCTCTCCATCTTCCCCCTCCCCCCTCCCTCTCTTTAATTTATCATATATAGCATTGCATCCTCCTTCTTTCTTTATTAAATTTTAAAACAATATATTTGTTAAAAAAAAAAAACACTATTAATCCATTTACATCTTCTACAATGAAAAAATCCTTTCAAATTTCATTTACCGTTTTTATCATCTTCACAATTCTTCTCTTAGGTATGTATTTACATTTAATAATTTGTTTGATATAAAGCTATAAAAAGAAACAAGTTTTTGATACCCTATTTGATCTGTTAACATCAAAATAATAATATTATATTTTTATTAAACATATTTCTCATCCAAGATTTATAAGATTCAATTCAGCTTTTTCTTATGTTAAAATACATTTTTAAAATAACACGAAAATTGCCAAAAAAAAAATAACACGGAAATGAGTTCAATTTTTTTCTTTTTTTTATTAGACCATAAGCAACCTAAGATATATTTTAACCTTTCTTCATATAATTTTCGTTGATTCCCTACTTTTAAAATGTATATGGTATTAATATTTTAAACTTCATTGTCCAACCAATCGACTAAACATATTTCCATTGACTTTTTTCATCAATAATTATTTCTTCTCCTGCAACATATATAATTGTTCAAATTTACAAAACTTCATTGTTATACCTATTGACTAAACATATTTCCACTGTTTTTTCACCAATAATTATTTCCTCTCATGCAACGTAGACAAATATTTCAAACTAAAATATGATTTATAAATATTAATTTTATACAGTTTTAATGAAACTAAATATGATACATTCAGATATTTTAATATATCCTAACCTTTTATTTAAAACCGTATGTTCTATTTTCAAATAAATATATTCATAATCAAAAGTTAAAGTAATATATATTTTTATAGCACTGTATATTTCTGATCCCAAACCTAATCCTCGGGAATGTAACGAAACGACTTGTGCTGATTCAGACGGCCAGTGCCAAACCAAGGCGGAGGACGCCGCAACGGCTGAAGAGAGTATTGTTGTTGATCAAATCGCTGAAGAGGCAGTCCAGGCTGTTCTTCCGGTGGAGGTTGCAGAGGGAGATAGCGGTAACAGTTTGGTGATGCGGCCGGAGCGAGAGACCCTTGTTGCCAGGACGTCTCAGAAACCGGGTGATGACAGGATCTTCACGTGGGCAGCGGTTGGACTCACGATTTCGATTGTGGTTCTTTTGCTGAAGAAGTTCGTAAGTTCAAGTGGTTAGGATATTTTAATATATCCTAACCTTTTATTTAAAACCGTATGTTCTATTTTCAAATAAATATATTCATAATCAAAAGTTAAAATATATTGTGATAAAAATAAGATGATGACTCATCATCAGATATTTTGCACAACACCGACATTAAGTGTCAATGTATCATTTGTTTTGTTTTCCTATATAAGGAATGTTAACCTTGTACATTCGATAGATCTCAATCACCTTTTAGAAAACTTTGCTCTCTCTCTATACCTCTCTCTCACCTTTCCCTACTCTCTTGGTCTCACTTTTTCTTTATTAAATATTTTACAACACGTTATTAGCACGATCGCCTCTATTTCCTAGATCTGTCCAGATCTATCTTTATACTGAAAAGGTAAAATAAAATTCTGTCCAATTTATTTTAAATATTTCAATTATATAATTTGTTTGTTCTGCCGGGATGCTAGGCTATGCCTACTTCGAGCTGATCGTTATGGTAGGCCTTGCCTCCACGATCAAATAAATTTCTTAAGCCGGGAAGCTAGCCTCTGCCTACTCCGAGCAAATGATCACATGGTAGACTATGTCTCCTCAGATCATATATATGGAATGGTAGATAAATCCTCCTCCGGAGTTGATGGAGAAAAACCTCCTCCATGTAATGGAGTTGATGACTATATCTCCTCCTATATTTAAATTTTTGTTTTTCATTTATGCCTTGAAATTCTGTTTAAAATCTTTCAAAGTTTTTCAAAATTTTAAGTTTTTGTTATTCAGAAATAATGTCAAATTTGACAAAGCTCGAGATCGCCACCCTTGACATAAGTGGTAATAACTATATGTCTTGGACGGTAGGTGCAAAGTTGCACCTCAAAGGAAATGGTCTCTTGAGCACCATCGATAAGTCTGCAAAGACATCCGATGAGCAAAAGGCGAAAGCCATGATTTTTTTACGCCACCGTATACATGATGATTTAAAAGATGAATAAATCACAAAAGAAGATCCTGCGGATCTATGGAGCTCACTTAAAAGTCGGTTTGATAATCAAAAGTATATGATCTTACCGAAAGCGAGGTACGAGTGGTTGAACCTCCGCTTCCAAGATTACAAAAGTGTGGCTGAATATAATTCCGCTATGTACGGAATCACCTCCAGGATGAAGTTGTGTGGAGAGAATATCAGTGAATTTGATATGTTAGAAAAAACTCTCTCAACTTTTCATCCTGGAAATGTAATCCTGCAGCAACAATACCGGGCAAGAGAATTCACCTCGTATTCGGAGTTGATGCAAATCCTCCTTGTTGCTGAACAAAATAATCAGCTTGTGATGTTAAACCATCAGCTCTGTCCAACTGGATCTGCGCCATTCCCTGAAGCGAATGTTGCGTCATCCAGTCACACTAAAAAGCCTGAACGTGAACGCAGACGCGGCAGAGGCCGAGGTCGCGGTCGCGGTCGAGGTCGTGGACGTGGAAGGGAAAATAATGTTGGTCGAGCTGTAAAAAGGCAAGGCGAACGTTTTTGTTACAGATGCGGTATGAATAATCATTTTGAGCGTACATGTCGTACCCCAAACATTTAGCCGATCTGTACAAAGAATCACAACAAGCCAAAGGCAAAGTTGCAGAGACCAACTTCATCTCAGATGAACCTGGTCCCTCCTTTGATGGCTTAAGTGATGATTTTCATCTGGATGTCACTGACTATCTCGTTGATCCTGGAGAATCAACTGAGCCAAAGAAACTCAAATCGATGATAGTGTCTCCCTAAAAAGAAGACAAGAATAACACTCTTAATCATTTTTTGTAGTATTATATAGCTTTTGATAAAAGGTTTGTTAAAAAATTTTATTATCACAGATCAACCATGTTTAAAATAAAATGTTTTCATATTTTACGAATATTGTGATCATGTTGTCACAATCTGAGATTAAGGATGGAGGTACTTGTCTAGCAGACAGTGCTACGACACATACAATACTTAAAGATAAGAAGTATTTCTCGTATCTCAAAATGAAAGACTCCGCCGAAAGCATGAGTACTATATGCGGTAGTGCAAAGATAATACTTGGCTCTGGAAGAGCAAGTTTTTCATTGCCAAGGGGAACAAAATTTGAAGTGCGAGATGCACTATATTCCCCAGAGTCTCACCGGAACTTATTAAGTTTCCGGGATATCCGAAAAAATGGACATCATATTGAGACTACAAATAAAAATGGCATTGAATATCTTTGCGTTACAACGGAGAGGAAACATACATTGGAAGAATTACCAATGATGTCCTCTGGATTATATTGCACAAAAATAAACATGGCTGAATCATATGCTGCAGTAAACCAAATTAATGTTTACTAGCACTTTCAGGGTGTGGCATGACAGACTTGGCCACCCGGGTTCAGTCATGATGAGAAGAATTGTGCAAAATATGAGTGGCCACCCATTGAAAAATGAAAAGATTTTTCAATCGAGGGAGTTTTCATGTAAAGCATGTTCTCAAGGAAAACTCATAATTAGGCCCTCGCTAGCCAAAGTTGGGAATGAATCCCCTGTATTCTTAGAAAGAATACATGGTGATATATGTGGGCCAATTAACCCACCATGCGGGCCATTTCGATACTTTATGGTATTGATTGACGCATCTAGTAGATGGTCAAATGTGTGTCTTTTGACCACAAGAAATATGGCTTTCGCAAGATTCATTGCTCAAATAATAAGGTTGAGAGCTCACTTCCCTGATTAAGCCATAAAGAAAGTCAGGCTTGATAACGCTGGTGAATTCACTTCACAAGCCTTTAATGACTTTTGTATGTCTGTGGGAATCGATGTTGAGCATCTGGTTCCGCATGTTCATACGCAAAATGGCATGGCTGAATCATTAATAAAGCGGTTGCAATTAATTGCAAGACCGTTAATCTTGAGAACAAAACTCCCAATCACTGTATGGGGCCATGCAATATTGCATGCGGGAGCCTTGGTCCAAGTGAGACCAAGTGCGTATAATGAATATTTTCCCATACGGTTGGCATTTGGAAATATGCCAAATATATCCCATCTCCGGGTATTCGGGTGTGCGGTCTATATCCCAATAGCGCCACCACAGAGAACAAAAATGGGACCACAGAGGAGATTGGGAATATATGTCGGGTATTCGTCCCCTAGTATTATAAGGTATCTTGAACCGGCAACTGGTGATACGTTTACGGCACGATTTGCCGATTGCCACTTTGATGAAAATGAATTCCCTGCGTTAGGGGGAGGGTCGAGAGAATCACCAAATGATATCACCTGGTGTACACACTCTTTGGCTTATCTTGATCCTCCAACTAATCAACGCGAGGTGGAAGTTCAAAAAATATTACATATGCAAAGATTGGCAAACCAGTTGCCCGATGCGTTCACAGATACGAAAAGGGTGACGAAGTCCTATATCCCCGCTGCTAATGCTCCATCAAAAATAGAAGTTCCTCATGAACATTTTGATGTGAATAGAGCAAATGAACTAGTTCAATTAAAGCGCGGGAGGTCTATAGGATCAAAGGATAAATATCCCCGAAAGAAAAAGAATTGTGGAGTAAAGGTTCCTGGTGAACCGAAATGTCTTGAAGACATTTCCAAACAGGTTCATGTAGAACCTGATAAAGAGGTTTGTCAAGATGATGAACCAGAGACAGAAAAATTTGAGATTTCCATTTCCATCTTTTGGTGTAATGATGATGGAATGTTCTCTTTTTCTGTAGCTAAACAAATCGATCATGAAAATGATGATCCAGATCCAACTTCCGTGTCAGAGTACCAAAAGAGGCCGGACTGGGAGAAATGGCAAATAGCCATGAAGAATGAAATATTCTCTCTCAATAAACGGACTGTATTTGGACCGATAATCATTACACCAAAAGATGTAATGCCGGTTGGATACAAATGGGTTTTCGTAAGAAAAAGAAATGAGAAAAACGAAGTCACAAGATATAAAGCTCGTCTTGTAGTACAAGGTTTTTCTCAAAGACTGGGAATAGATTATGAAGAAACATATTCCCCGGTAATGGATGCAATCACCTTCAGGTACTTGATGAGCCTAACGGCCTCTAATAATTTAGAGATGTACCTGATGGATGTTGTGACTGCATATCTATATGGCTCACTTGATAGTGAGATATATATGAAAATTCCTGAGGGATTTAAGATCCCAGAAGGATCAAAGATGCCTGAATCATCTAAAGAGCTTTGTTCGGTCAAACTCCAGCGATCACTTTACGGATTAAAGCAATCCGGCCGCATGTGGTNAAGATTACATCAACAATGCGATATGTCCATGCGTGTTTATAAAGAAATTCTTAACTTTGTGATCATTGCTGTGTATGTTGATGACCTAAACATTATTGGAACTCAAAAGGAGATTGATGATGCAAGAACTCATATGAAAGAAGATTTCGAAATGAAAGATCTTGGAAAGACAAAGTTTTGTCTTGGTCTCCAGATAGAGCATTTCCAAGATGGAATATTTGTGCATCAATCAAATTACACCAAAAGGGTGTTAAAACGCTTTTATATGGATAAAGCGACTCCTTTGAGTAGTCCAATGGTCAATAGATCGCTTGATGTTAACAAGGATCCATTTCGACCTATTGAAGATTTTGAAGTAGAATTAGGTCCTGAAGTACCTTATATGAGCGCCATCGGGGCACTTATATATCTTGCAAATTGCACTAGACCAGATATAGCTTTTGCTACTAATCTGCTTGCAAGATACAGCTCATCGCCTACCAGAAGACATTGGAACGGAATAAAGCATATATTTTGTTACCTTCAAGGTACGATTGAGCTTGGATTATATTATTCTAGAAACCCCGAGGTTGGTTTAGTTGGTTTTGCAGATGCTGGCTATCTATCTTATCCGCATAAAGCTCGATCGCAAACCGGATATGTTTTCACATACGGTGGAACCGCGATCTTCTGGCGTTCCCAAAAGCAAACATTGGTTGCAACGTCTTCAAATTATGCGGAAATCATTGCACTCTATGAAGCATGTAGAGAGTGTGTATGGTTAAGATCTTTGATCCAACATATACAAGAAGCCAGCGGAGTATCTACAAAGAAAGAGCCAACAACCATATACGAAGACAATTATGCATGCGTCACTCAACTCAAAGAAGGTTACATCAAGAGCGATAGGACAAAGCACATTCCACCAAGATTTTTCTCTTACACTCAAGTGCTCGAGAAGAATCAATAAGTGAACATTCAGTATGTTCGCTCGAGTGACAATGCAGCTGATCTCTTCACAAAAGCGCTTCCGACTTCAATATTCAAGAAGCACGTTCAGAGTATTGGAGTGCGAAGTTTGCTTATGGGTACTCTTTTTCCTTATCATGTTTTTTATCCCACTGAGTTTTTCATGTTAAAGTTTTAATAAGACCACATGCAACTTCACAATGATGATGAATCAAGGGGGAGTGTTAAGTACAACAGTGATGAGTCATCATCATTGATAAATATTTCCTTTTCCACCAGCATACGTATCATCTTCTCTTTCTCCTTCTCATCCTATATAAAGGGAAGTATTTGTAACAATTGAGACACTTTATAAAGTAAAAGGGAAACTTTATTTCTCTCATCCGTAGCTCTCTCCTCATCTCTCTTGGTCCCACCACAAATTTCACTTCTGTATAACAAATTTCCTTTTATTTTATAACAAATTTCCTTTTCTCTTCTTCTCTTCTTTCTCCGCCGTCAACCTTGCGTCTCTTCTTCCTCCTCGAGACCTCTTCCTCCTCTCTTCTTCATCTTCTTCTCTTCTTCTTGTTCAATATCTTCTTCCGCCGGAAACTCAGAAAAAGTCGATTTCAGTCATGATTTTCTCAGCACATGATTGCCAAGATCGAGTGGTAGTGCTCGTTCCGTGGATACACGAATTACCGGAGGATTCACCGAATGCGACGGTAATAGATTCCGCCGATGGTGTTTTTGTTCCATTGTAGGTTTTCGCCAATGATATTTTTTTGGGGTTTTGTTCGGGTTTCTGAATTTGCTGCAGATTATTGGTGATGTAATCCCTTTTAATGAGATACAATCTATTTTCGTCGGTTCTAGATCTTGAAATTGCATATCAAATAAGAAAGATTTTTGACAAATTAAAGATTGACTTTTTAATTACTTGGACATCTCGTGGGTTTAGATCGTTCTTATGTGTGTTCTGAGATCATAAACACTTAAGTTGTTATTCTACATGTTTTCGTCTTGAATCTCTTAGCCCCTCTTAGTCTCAGAAAATTCTAAATCTCTTAGCCCCTAATTTTTTCCTTTTCCTCTAGGCGATGGGTTGCTGAGAAACTAGGTCCTGATGTTGCAGGGAAGGAATTTGATTTTACTCAGAGGATACTTTCACTTGATCCCAAAGATTATCACATAAACAGGTATGTGATCTCATTTAAATCCTTTGATATGTATACTAGATTTTTCACCCGCGCTACGCGAGGTCTGTATTTATAATTTGAATAAATATTCTTGTTCATAAGTTTTTTTCGTCGGTAGAATGATCAATGTTCTTATTTCTTTTTTTTTTTTTCTTTTTTTTAGTTTTTTTCTTTATCGTTGCTCTTTATTCGATTTCGTCTTTTTTGTTTGTTTCTTCTTTATCTTTACTCTTTCTCGTCTTTCTTTTTCTTCATTTTTTTGTCCTTACAATTTCTTATTTGGTCTCATTCTTGATCTTTGTTAATATTTGGTTTATCTTTTGTCCTTATTCTTTGATATCATTGTCTTCATTTTTCTAATGTTTCTTCTTATTTTTGTCCTCGTCTTTGTTCTTGTTCTTCCGTTTTTTTCTATGATTAGTTTATGCGTTCAAAGTTGCTAGGAGTTTGCTATATTTCTTTTGTTTAGCTTATTCTCTTTATTTTTCTTGATTATTCTCTAAGACTTGATCCCTTTTATAAATAGATATATTGTATTTCTCTTTAATTTAATTTGATGTAGAGTAAAAATTTAATTATCTGTTACATCAAACCAAACTTAAAAATGAAAAAGATTTACGGAAATAAAATTAAGCTAGAGATGGTACTATTACATATTCACACATGTAATAAGAAATGTCTAATAATAATATAAATAATTTAATTTATGAGATCAGAGAGATATAGTTACACATAGCTTTCAATTTTTTATTTTTGGTTTCATCTTTTTATTTAATTTCTTTTTTTA
>OVBJ01002270.1:0-19258 GCA_900406535.1 Noccaea bulbosa
AAAGTCCATGAATTCTTTGAGACCAGTAGAGTATTCCTCCGTTGCTAATCCTGTAGCTAGATCTTGATGTGGTTTATCCATCCAAGAACGAAAATAGTTAAAAGAATTGGAAGAAGACATTTTGTAAGTTTTTTTTTTTTCTAAAACATAGGTTAATGAAAAGTGGTGTGAAGAAACAAACAATTCGGTGGTGTACTTATACTGAAATTTCCGACGGGAATTTGACGGAACATTAACATTTCAAATTACAACGTTCACATTAACGGCTATTTATCAACGGCTATCTTTTTCCGATGACTTTCCGACGGATTCCGACGGATTTTAATTATAACGGCTACATTTTTCCGACGGATTACCGAGGAAGTTCAAATACCAACAGCTACAACACTGAATTTACATGGAATTTTGACGGATTCTAACGGATTTTAATTATAACGGCTATATTTTTCCAACGGATTACCGACGGCGTTCAAATACAAACGACTATAACACGGAATTTTGACGGATTCCGACGGATTTTACTTACATTTTTCCGACGGATTACCGACGGCGTTAAAATACAAACGGCTATAACAACGGCTCTGAAAAATTATATCCGTTGATTTATAGCCGTTGTTATAGCCGTTGGTATTTGATAGCCATCGGTAATCCGTCGGAAAAATGTACCCTCGGTAATCCGTCGGACAAATGTAGTAATAATTAAATTCCGTCGGCAGACCGTCGAAATCGTACATATTTTGACGGTTTACCGTCCATATTCCGACGAAAACATTATTTTTAAAAAAATAGTTGAAATTTTGTTTATTTCCATTGAAATTCATGTACTTAAAAGTTCAATAATACCTAATTACAAAAAAAAAACAATTTAACAAAACCATAACCTATACTAATACTTACAAATTCTTAACCTTATACTAATACTTCAAACATTCAAACTTATCTATCTAATAAATTACAAAATTTGTGATTTTAATAGGAGATAAAACATAATTACATATTCAAATATATCATTTTTACTTGGGCAGTAGTGTTTGTTCCATCTGGGGCACATTTTGGATACCCTAAACCATGATCTATCAGAATGTCGTCGGAATACCGTCGGAATTCTATGACCCGTCAGCATTCCATCGGAAATCCTAAAAATAATTGTGACAGTTGGAATTTCATTATATCCGCTTATATATGGTTTTAATAGCAGATAAAACATAATAACATATTCAAATATATTATTTTTACTTGGGCAGTGGTGTTTGTTCCATATGTTGCACATTTTGGATACCCTAAACCCAAATCCATCAGAAGTCCGTCGATAGACTGTCGCAAATATTTTTCTTACTTACGACGGTATTTCATTTACTCGGTATACCGTCGGAACGGGTTGTAATCCGTCGAAAATATCCTAAATATTCCGACGGATTTCTGACCGTTTTATTTCCGTTTGAAACCCGTCGGAGTGGCATCGGTAAATTTCCGATGCATTCGGACCGTCGGAAAATCCGTCAGAATATCGCTTGTTTTCTTGTAGTGTGAGAGATACCAAACTGTTAAAACTCTCTTTGAGTGCAAGCTTCCTAAAAACAGTCCAGTTAACCCTCATGTCATTAAGATGATGGGTTATATCAATAACCTGGCAAAACTGGACTGCCCTATCAGCCAAGAGTTGGCCACTGACCTCATCTTGAAGTCATTGCCGTCAAGTTTGATCAGTTTATTATGAACTATAACATCAACAACATGACAAAGACTTTGACTGAGCTCCATGGGATGCTTAAATCTGTTGAACCCAACATCATGAAGCTCATGTCCTAATGGTACAAGGGGGTAATAAGTTTAATTAGAAACATAGTAAGGACAAGGGAAAGGTTAAGAATAACTGGGTTAAGAATCCAAGCAGTTCTGAACCCTCTCCTAAGACCAAACCTGGTCCTTCTGGTGAAGACAAGTGCCATTATTGTAATGGTTGTGGTCATTGGAAGAGAAACTGCAAGAAATACTTGGAAGATCTGAAAAAGAAGAAGAAAACTTTTGAGACTTCCACTACAATAATTTAGTGAAATAGCTACGGCTTATTCTATGGCTACAAGACACAATTTGTAGCTAAAACTAGGCAGGCAACGGACAGCACAGATCATTTCCGTTGCCTCAGCTCCCACGCTATATTTGATTTGTAGCCAGATTGTAGCCAATTAGCAACAGATTAGCAAGAGCAGTTTCCGTAGCCAATAGCAACAAAGTGGCTACGACATGTTCCATTGCTAAATAGTGACGACTTTGGCTAGTGATATTTTTGTGGCTATGTAGCTACAAACTTTAACAACAATATCTCTTGCTAGTATGTAGCAAATTTAGCCATAAATTTTGTTACAAAATATTTGATTTTCAATAAAAAAATATAAATTATATTTAAAGAATAAAAATATAAAATAGATTATAACGAAGCTTAAATATTGAAAACAAAATAAATTTTGTCAAGTATCATACAAGAATACAAAAATTTAAACCTGTAAAGTGAGAACAAGACATAACAAAATTTCAAACTGAAAACTAAAGATTTCCATGGCATATCTTGCAAGAAGTCGTCAAAGTTGTGCTTTGGATCTTCAAAACTCCTGGAGTCCCGTTGGATAAGTCAAAGCTTTTGTGATGTTGTCCCAAACGAGTTATGCAAACGTGCTGCTTCAATATCGTTGCAGCCCTGAAGCTAATCGAGAATTCAAAAGAAGGGAGTGAGACCAGAGCGAATCCCAAAACAGAAAATCTAAGGCCTCAAATCTAAACAATGCAACAAACACTGAGTAAAACAGCAGTTTCCTGAGAATAAGAATCCTTGAACATCACATAAGCAATGCACGCTTGCTCACCCCACCTTATCTCGTTAACAACATTACAAAGTTTTATCTTATGAATCCAGTAAATGCAGAAAAAAAAAAGTAATTTGGAATATGGAAGTAAGACTCATTTGACAAGGTGAGAAGATTCACCAACCTACAAGTGACCATCTTGTCCCCTGCAATATTGAACAAGAACTCTGCAAAAAGCAAAAGAGAGAAAGATAAGACTATGAACTTCAAACACTTGCAGTTCTCCATTTGCAGGCAATAAACACCATAAAAGAAACCCAATTTTTAATGTAATTCCAAACTGAATTCAAAATATGCACTGCAATTTGCAATCTAATATAACAACAGATAAGGTATTAGCAACGAATGATGATATATGATGAGATTAAAACTCAAGCACAGAGCAAAAGGAAGAGCCCATCCACAAATTAAGAATCTTCCGAAAACAATAGATCGAAATCGGTACCTGAAACTAAGTTTGTGAACTTCTCTTCTTGAAAATGTGAGCAGGTAAACAAAATCCTGAAACGCAAAATACAAAACCCAGAAATTAGATAAAAATTAGACGGAAGATCTTGTTGGGGAAAACGTTGAATTTGGTGTATTTGTCTTAGAGCTTGGCGTAGAGAGCTTCCATCTGCAACTGAATCATAAAGAGATTGTTATGCGACCCGAAGAAGAAGCAAAATCGAAGGATTCAGAAGACAAACAAAAAGTTTATAATTCGATTCAAGAGAGCAGCGACTCACGCTTTGCTTCCCGGTACGATAAATGGTACATTTTTCGCTCGCTTCGTATTCGTCTACCTTGATGTCTCTTCACTCGGCCGCTTCGTTCCGATTTCGCCACAAATGAAGCTAGAGGATAATGCGGCGAAGCCTCTTCCTTCTTCTTCTCCAGGAAAAGCATCGTTGTTGCTTGAAGATGCCGCTGGTGGAGCTTCCAAAGGGTTGCGCTTCTTCGTCATCAGTAATTTCAAAGTGCGAATTTGGAATCAGAGAGAGAGAGAGAGAGAGAGAGAGAGAGAGCGAAACAAGAGCTCCTTCTCGTACCCCTGGATCTTACTTCTTTGAAGATCTCGTAACCTGGATCTGTGTCAGGTTTGCTCTTTCTCATTTCGAGAAATTATGAGATCTATCGTTTATCAGATAAAAAAACAGCAAGGAATCGAATCTAATTATGGATCAAACAAATCTCAGGAGCTAAAAGCATGAAACTTACAGAGAGAGAGAGAGAAGGGAGGAGAGTATGGAGAAGGGATTTTACTTTCATCTTATATCTAGGTTTAAAGCAGTTTCGGGATCTGAAGAACTCGCGCAGATAAAAATTTGGCTACAAATTTGGCGGAAAACAAAATTTTGGCTGCAAAATTTTCGGGAACTTTCCCAAATTTTGGCGCAATTTAAACAAAAAATGTAAATGGTACATAAATTTATGCAAGAAAACTAAAGGAAAATCCAATATACAATGTAAACTATATGCCAACAAAGTGATGAGACAATTTGTTATGTGATATATATTTGGGCACATATCAACAATGCCAAAAAGTTTCTCTAGTGTTCTTTGTCTAATGGTATGATTAAACCACGTCCACCAAAAATCATTGTTTTAAGACTAACAACATTGTGATATTCAATTATCAATATTTTATTTATAAGATTGAAGCACTCCAATCTATCCAAACACAAACTCCATAATTTCTCGTTTTCGTTTATGGTTATTTGTATTCATTTTGTCCCCCTAAAAAAAATCGGCCATGATATACAATACCTTGTCACTCCGTCGTTGCTATATGGCGATGGATTTTTAAAGGTTCACGACAATACAATTTAGCAACAAAAACATTTGTAGTTATATGTCGCTAGTTAGAAAAAGTTTGGCTACAACTTATCTCTGACCAATTTGTAGCTATTTAGCTATAGAACACCTACGGATCTCATCTCTTGCTATTTAACTATGAATTGCCACAGAATAGCCACAAATTTGGCTACGAAAGGACAAAAAAAGTTGTTTGTCGCTATCTATCGCAATTTGTGTAGCCAATGCCCATAGCTACGGAGATGCCGTCGCCAATCCTTCGCTATTTTTAACAATTCTTGTAGAGAAAAGCAGACATATTATTTCAATTTCTTGTTTAGATTTGGAAGGATTCATTTTTCTTTTAAAGACAAGTGTTGTTTATTTGATTGTGATAATATGTTTTATGGTAGCGGTCCATTAGAGAATGAGCTTTATGTTCTAGACCAAAGTGTGCTTGTCTATAACATTAGAACCAAAAGATTTAAGTCAAATGACTAGAATCAAACTTTTCTCTGGCATTGTCGTTTGGGCCATATAAATAAGAAGCGCATTCAAAAACTTCATAGTGATGGACTTTTGAGCTCATTTGATTATGAATCATTTGAAAAATGTGAGTATTGTTTACTTGGAAAAATGACTAAGGCTTCTTTTATTGGACAAGGTGAAAGGGCCAGCGACTTACTGGGCCTTACACATACCGATGTGTGTGGACGAATGAGTATAAATGCTAGAGGAAACTATCAGTGCTTCATCACATTTACTGATGACTTTAGTAGATATGATTATGTTTATCTAATGAAACATAAGTCTGAATCTTTTGAAAAGTTCAAAGAATTATTTCAGAATGAAGTACAAAACCAGCTTGGTAAAACAATCAAAGCCCTTCGATCAGATCGACAAGGAGAATATTTAAGTCAAACTTCTAATGATCATCTTAGAGAGTGTAGAATTGTTTCACAACTCACTCGTCCAGGAACACCACAATGGAATGGTGTATCTGAAAGGAGAAATCAGACTTTATTAGATATGGTTTGATCAATGATGAGTCATATAGATCTTCCATTATCCTTTTGGGAATATGCTCTAGAAACGTTTGCATTTATGCTAAATAGATGTCCATCAAAATCAGTTGAAAAGACACCATATGAGATATGGACTGGAAAAGTTTATAATCTGTCTTATATGAAAATGTGGGGTTGTGAAGCTTTTGTAAAACATTTACTACCTGATAAGCTTGGACCCAAATCTGATAAATGCTATTTCGTTGGTTATCCAAAAGAAACCAAAAGGTTATTACTTTTACAACCCTACCGAGACCAAAGTGTGTGTTGCTCGAAATGGTGTCTTTTTGGAAAGAGAATATCTATCTATGAAGAACAGTGGGAGTAAAGTACAACTCGAAGAAGTTCGAGAAACATAGGAGGCTCCGACTTCCCAGGAAGAGCATCAATTAGATTTACGAAGTGTCATAGTATGTACACCTGTAGAACCTGAGGTACGTAGGTCCGTGAGGACTCGTCACAAACCTACTAGATATGGGGTTTGGGTGACAGATGATAACGATCTATTTCTTATAGAAAGTGATGAACGTACGTCTTTCGAAGAAGCAATGATAGACCCTGATTCCGAAAAGTGGCTAAAGGCCGCAGATTCCGAAATGGAATCTATGTCAGAAAACAAAGTATGCATTTTGGTTGATTTACCTGATGGTGTTAACGATCGAGTTAACGATCTACAAGATTATTTTCTTGGTCAATTTTAATTTCAAATTATGTTACTGGCCAAGTCAGTTAAATATCTTCTCTAATTTATGTGTTTTAAACTTTTAATGTCAATAGATATTGACAATTAAGAGAAACATCAATATTATATAGTAACCCCATTCATTATGTAATGTAACGTAACTACGTGAGTAACGTTGATTGGTTTTGTAAAAAGAGTTACATGTATGCTTGATTTTATAACATTATTTCTGATCACGTCGTTATTGGAGGATATTTTCATTGAAGACAATCCTCCACTCTATTGTTTACGTTAAAACTTGACCTTTATAAGTAAGTCATGACTTCTTCTCTTCATCATCGAACACATACTACAATTTCCTTCACTTCCTCTTGCTTTCTGTTTTCTAGTGAATTGGTTCTTTGGAGCTCGAGGTTGAGAAACCAAGACTCATAGCCTCTCGTGTTGCACTCTTTGTTCAAGAGTATACTACCCTTTTCCACCACCGAAGCAGGAGATCAAGAAAGAATCTTGGTTGTCATGGCTTCTTCTGAAATCAACCCATACATAATCATCAAGATTCTTTCTCAATCTCCTGATTTTGGTTTCAGTATGGTCACATATTGTTTTGTGTTGGTTTGCAGACCATGAACTCAGGGTGTCTTCCTTTAAATGGACAATCATTAACACAAAGCATGATCCCATGACTTGCATCACAAGATTTGATGTTAACTCTTCCTCGTGGTAGAAAATTGAGAGAGATCTCAGAGCCGTCAGGAATGTCTTGGTTTTTGACAAAAGTGGAGTGAACCGTTAGTCTTTTGTTGTACTTGACGTAAACAAATTCTATTTTCAGTTACTTCCTCGAATACAACAAAAGACTAACAGTTCACTCCACTTTTGTCAAAAACCACAGAAACATCCATGACGGGTCTAAGATCACTCTCAATTTTCTACCACGAGGAAGAGTTAACATCAAAGCTTGTGACGCAAGTCATGGGATCTTGCCTTGTGTTAATAATTGCCCGTTTAAAGGAAGACACCTTGAGTACATGGTCTGCAAACCAACCACAAAACAGTACATGACCATACCAATGTAAGAGCACAAGCAAGAGAGCCCAAGCCCAGCGAAGCCCACCTGCAACAAAGAAAGAAGATTAGTTAAACTTGTAGAAAACTCTCGATGCTTCTCATCTCTTATCTTCTCTTCTCTTCTCTACTCTCTATATAATCACCTTGTTCTCCACCATTGTAAAATTAACTTAGAAAGTTGTTCAAACTAGCTCTCCTCCTTGTAATTTCTTTGTGTTATAATCAATATCTTTTAATCTCTTGGTTACAAGCTTTTCCCTTTTCTCCTTTCTTGTACATAAATAAAGCTCTCATGAGCTACTTCTTTTATTTTCTTCTTGGATAAGCACTTTAGAGCATTAGTCTCTTTGTTTCTAAATTGTTCACATGGTATCAGAGCTAATCAAGCTTTAACAGGCAAAAACAGCGATCTATGGGATTCACGGATTCACTCTCCCCAGCTGCAATTTCTTCTCTAGCGTCTAAGATTGGTATTTGAACATCTCCAAGCAGCCAGCGACGTTCATCTCACTAGAAGAATCCAGAGGTCTCTTCTACAATGGAACATGATAAGAGACTAATGCTCTAAAGAGCTTATTGAAGAAGAGATAAAGAAAATAGTTCAAAATGAGCTTTATTTATGTACACAAGAAGAGAAGAAGGATTTGTCACCAAGAGATTAAGGATTTTGATTATAAAACAAAGAGATTAAAAGGAGGAGAGTTGGTTTGATCAACTCTCTACGTTCATCTATATTAGAAAAAAAAAAAAATTATAATTTTTTTATTTAAAAAAAAAAATTTATAGAACTCCAAATTGAGCTGTGCAATGGTGGAGAAAAAAAATTTATTAACCAAAATTTATTATTTTTATTCTTAAAAAAATCTAAACAGTATGAAGAGGAGATGTGCATTGGCTATGCTCTTAGATTCGTCGTCCTCTAGTGCAGCAGAGGTTGGGGTTTTTCGAAAAAAAAAATGAAAAGCCAAAAGGGGTTTTCGAGATCCTTATTTTGGACGGTCTGGATCTGATGATCCTGGCTGATTTTGATCACTCAAAATGGACCGTAAATATATAGTTTTGGTGGACAAGACTAAAACCAATGGTCCAATATATATATATATTTTTTTCCGTCTAGCCGAACAAAAAATTCGGCGGAAAAATGATAGAATCTAAACTCATCTCAACATCATTCACAATCAATGAATGGCCGTGTGACAGTTAACCATATTTATCATCCTCAATTCCTCATCTTCATTCTGCCAAGTTCCAACTCCTCATCTTCATTCTGCCAAGTTCCAACTTTCATGTTCTTGTTTCTCATTCTTGCAAAAAACTCACAAACATTACGAGAAGCCATGGAAAAATCAAATAAATTAATTTCCAAACTGGTAAAGTTAATTAAACTGTAGTGTACAAATATGTTCAATAAAATAAATAAATAATAAGTTAGGTTTTCAAAAACAAGGTGTTGTATTTCTAAAAAATATTTAACTTGAGTATTGTCCAAGATTTTTTTCTAATTTAAAAAAAAAAAATTTGTTTGGTGTCCAATAAATCTGTTAATATGGGTGTTCATGTTCATTTTAGCTCATCCAATAATGTGTATTTATTTTGTATATTGTTCAATGTCTATTAAAATCATGTTCATAATGGAGAATCGAAATTTGGCTATCAATAGACAAAACAAATAGAATTTTTGATTATGTGAAAAAAAGTTTGAAAATCAATGTTTTTACTGTAGATTGTGAAAAATAATTTTACCTCAAATCGACTTGAAATCAGTTTTAGGTCCACTAGATATCTCAATGTCTACAGTGTCTATCCATATGTATCCATTGGTGAAATTAGACATATCCAGTTATATCTATGTTGAAAATGGACTTGTTTATATCTGATCGATAATTATTTGGATGCAGACAGTGAAAGCATAAACGGTTCTATCGCTGATAGTCTTACAGGTTCTGAAAAAAAAAAAAAATGAGCATAAACGGTTCTGCTCCGAGGACCGCAAACATCGATTCTGAAGGTGAGTTTGCCGCATGTCTTCACTTAATTGATTTACCAATTTATTTTTTTATATTGATATTTGATTTTTTTTCTGAAAAAAATATTTCAGAATCTTTAATACATATCAGCGATGCGGATGCTGATAGCTATCCATATTGACAACTCTAATGTCCAAAACTTAGAAAAACTTCTTTTTTTTTTTTTTTTTTTTATGAATGTTAAGATTTATATCATTTTCTGAAAATACAAAGAGTTTGTTGTTGTTGAACAACTTACTACAAATAGAAAAGAGCTAGGGAGGAGGAGAAAACAAAGCTCCAGTACAATATCGAAAGTAGATCTCGAGGAGTGAGGGACTACCTGCGCTTGTTGGTGGATAAGATAGAAGACGATTCCGCATTACCCGATCAACTTCAAATCCGACAGCTGAGACAGAGGGGGAGGTAGAGTTGAATATTCTTCTATTGCGCTCCTTCCAAAGATGGTAGACTATCACTTGGAAAAATAGCTTTGTGACAACGCCTTTGGGAGAGCAATCTAGTGTACGATCACTAGTGATCGAAGAACAAACTGAATGAATATCCAGAGAGGAGGAGAGCCCTAGGCCCGCCGTAAGTGTTAGCCATAACTCCGAGGAGTAATCACATTCGAAGAAGAGGTGATCGTGAGACTCAAGTCCTGTCGCGCATAATACACAGTCTACAGGGAGAGAAAGTCCCCATCTCCTTAATCTATCTTTTGTTGCTAGACGACCCTTCATAGCCAACCACGCAATAAACGAGCAACGCGGAATTTCTTCTCTGAACCAAACCACTTCATGCCACGTGACCTCCGGAGAGCTCTGTCGCAGGAAGTTATAAGTAGCACTAGAGGAGAATTGACGCACAAAGTTCCCACTTCTGTTTCGCCATAGATATAAATCGGGACCCTTAGAAGCATTAGGTGGATCAATCGTGGTAAGCGCAATCTGAAGTGATACAGCCTCGTCAGACCTAGCTGATGGCAATCTCCAACTACTATTCATTGTAGCTGAGGCAACAAAAGCAGCAAGAGGAAGGCGAAGCTGTCTTGGGCCTTCCACATCCAACATATTGAACAAAGGTCCCAAATCAGTCCAGGAATCAAACCAGAATGATGCTGATTCCCCATTCCGAATCTCACATCTTAGCAGGCCAGGAAGAGCATGTTTTAGGTGGAGCATGTTTCTGATCGGTCTTGAGAAGCGGCATGCGTCCTCCGTTAGCCAAAACCCTTTACGCCCAAAGACATTTTTATTCACCCTAGCCACCCATAGAGAGCCAGCATTAGTGAAGAGATTCCAGATTTGTTTCAACCGGAAAACTTTTTCAAAGTCCTCCAAGATTCTTATTCCTAACCCTCCTTCTGATTTCGGCTTGCATATATCAATCCAAGAGACCCTTGCACCTCTAGTATTTTCTGATTTATTTTTCCAGAGAAATGCAGAGCATAAGGAGTCGACTCTAGAATAGAATTGCTTTGGCAGCGAGAAAACCGAACTACAGAAGTTAACCATTTCGTATATAACAGAAGATATGAGCCTTATTTTCCCAGCAAATGATAGAGGTTTGACAGTCCATGAATGGAGTTTACTCGTTATCTTCTCAATAAACGGTTGCAGCGTAGAGAGAGTGATTCTTTTAGGATTGAGAGGTAGACCCAAGTATCTAGTCGGAAATGTTCCAATCTTGAATCCAGAGATACTGCTCAATAGTGATGACTCAATTTCCGAGTATCCACCGAAGAAGATCTCAGACTTAGCAGGATTGATACTTAGGCCACAAAGGTCCTTGAAAGAAGACATAACCTCGTTGATGCCAGATAACGAGTGCCTGGATCCATCGGAAAACACCAGCAAGTCATCCGCAAATAGAAGATGAGTGATTCTTGGATTTGCACATTGGGGATGCAGCCTGATTTTTCCTCCGTCCACCGCGTTTTCCAGCAACTTAGACAGCACTTCCATCACCATTATGAACAGATAAGGAGAGATAGAGTCTCCCTGCCTCAATCCTTTTTTTCCAGCAAAGAAATCTGCAAGTTCTCCATTAATGGAGACAGAGAAACGAGGGGTGGTAATACACTCTCTGATCCAAGACGTGAATAGCGGAGGGAAATCATGAGCTTGCAAGATTTTAAGAACGAAGTCCCAACATATAGTATCAAAAGCTTTACGAATATCAACCTTTAACATACTGCTTTTGAGACAGCTCGATTTTCCATAGTTCCGTATCAGCTCTGATGCCAACAGGACATTCTCTCCGAGGCTGCGACCTTTCAAGAAATCTGCCTGATTTGAACCAATGTACCCCATGAGGATTGGTTTCAGTCTATTGGCAATAATTTTGGTGATCAACTTGTAGACTAGATTACAGCAGCTTATTGGCCGATAATCATTCAAGGAACACGCTTCAGGCATCTTAGGGATAAGCGCTATGGTACTGGTGTTTATGTCTTTAAGTAACCGGCCATTTCTGAAGAACTCTTTTACAGCAGAAGTTACATCTGGTCCTACTGTCTCCCAAGAAGCTCGGAAGAACTCCACAGAAAAGCCATCAGGACCCGGACTCTTATTAAGAGGCATTGCAAAAAGAGTTGCTCTAATTTCCTCATCAAGAACCTCCTGTTTTAGTAGCTGTCTCTGCTCATGAGAACAACGAAAGCTTAATAAGCTCTGCAAGTCCGAAACTGATGAAGGAGAAACAGGTAAGCATGTGTTTCCGATGACTTCTTGAAAGTAGTTCGCTGAGTGGCTCTTTATTTCAGCTGAGGAGATAAGAATGTTGTTTTGCTGGTCTTTCAAGAAGTGGATGTGGTTCCTGGATGCTCTTTGCGCCATATTCTTATGGAAGTAGGAGGTGTTGCGGTCACCAAGTTGTAGCCAGCGTACCCTCGATTTCTGACGATAAAATTTTTCCTCAGCTGTGATCTGAGATTGCCATTTAGCTTTTGCCTGGTGCTCTTCTCTCGCTACTTCCGGGCTAGGATTATTCAACAAGTTTCTTTGCAAAACTGTGACTTTCTCTGCTTGTTCCTTGACCCTGAGAGATATACCACTGAAGTTGCGCTTGTTCAGCTTCCTGAGAACCGGTTTAAGGAGCTTGAGGGAGCGCACTAGCTTGAACTGACATGAACCTGCAATTCCTCCACAATTCCAAGCCTCTTTGACAGCATCATGATACTGAGGCAGATCAATGATGTGGTGGAAGAACTTGAATGGCTTACAGAGCTTTGGAGATAGCGATGGGACTCTGAATAAGCACGGAGCATGGTCTGATTGCAGAAGGTCCAAAAATTCTGCGTACGCTTCCGGAAACGTGTAGGACCAGGCCTGATTGATAAGAGCATGGTCTAGCTTCTTGGATATCGGGTTCTCAGTTTGATTGTTCCACCAAGTGAATTGAGTGCCCTTCGTTTGAGTCTCAAATAAGTCTGCATCTTGAAGCACTGATGAGAAATCCTCAATACCAGACACATCAATATCACTCTCAAGATTGTCAGAATGATTCGCCACTCTCAATATTTGATTGAAGTCTCCAATAACTGCCCAAGGATGAGTAGAAGCAGGAGATGAAGTGTTTAGAACGGAAAGCTCCTCCCAAAGAGCATGTCTCTCCTCCACGAGATTAAAACCATACACAAAAGTCACCGTTAGAGAGGTCTTCTCCGCTGGTAAAAATATTCCACATGTAACAGCTTGAGCTGAAACCTTATAGATAAAAACAGACACTGTAGGATCCCACACCACCACAATTCGAGCCGTATTATGGTGGTCAAAATTGCCAAAAAACTTCCAACCTACTGGAATAGCCCTCTGGATCCTCCCGATATTTGCTTGTTGAATATGCGTTTCTATAAACGCTCCAGAAAGAGGCCTATGGATATTAATCCAATCTTTGGTCATCATGTGGCGTCTTTCACTGTTCAGCCCTCTAATATTCCACCCAAAAAACATACTTGTAGTATTTACATGTTTTTGGCCTGGCGGCCACTCTTCCTGTTAGTAATAAGGAAGAAAGGAGCTTCTTCTTCTTCTCCAGATTTTGCCTCCGTATGCGAAAACGGGGCCTCTGTGTTTGAACTTTTAGTATTCTCTACTTGAGAGCCAGTAACCTCTTCTGGAGAGTAACTGTTATTACTCTTATCCAGCTCTTCACTATTCACAATAGTAGCAGGCGTAATAACATCACTGGACACCTGACTTTGTAGCTGATCGTGGTCTCCTGGATCTCGATCGCTTGGTGAAGGTACGACCTGGCCTGTCTCCTACCACGTCATCCTGCTTCCCTGTTGGGGAAGTTGACGTCTCCATCCTGTTTTCTCCCATATTACGCCTATCGGAAGAGCAAGTTTGAGTTGCGTGACCATATCGCTTGCAGGACTCACACTTAAGCGGCAACCAGGGGTAAGTAACCTTGATTTCCACCTCTTTTCCATTTATGAATCCAGAAATAACTCTATCTTGGAGTTTCTTAGTGAGGTCCACTCTGACGAAAACCCTCGCGACCTCAAAATTCTCTTTCCTCTCTGTCTATGGTGCTAGAGCTACAGGTTTCCCTACTGCTGTTGCAATCCGACTGAGGCTTTCTTTTTGGAACAAGAGATACGGTACATGTCAGAATTCAACAGGAACCACAACATGTGTAAGAGGCAACTGATCTGGCGAAAAATCAGGTGACCATAGAGCAACAAACATGGGAAGCCCTGCAATGTTCCACGCATTCCTACTTAAAAGCAGCTCCCTGATTTTAGGATTTGGCACGCGCAGCAAGAAAGTTCCCGAGCCCATGCTATGTACAAAGATTCGTGGACCTGACCGAGCCCAGACGGCGTTAAGAACACCAATTTTTCTGCCCATGGACGGACAATCACCATGGAATCTAGCAAAAATAAAGTCCTTAAACTCTTCCTTTGCTGCTTCAATAGTCTCATCTGGAATCAGAACAAATGGGGCGCCTGAAACATGCTCTGTTGGGGTACCAGTCTCTTCAAGTTGAGACGATTATGTTACCATGCTCGACCACTTCTTCATTGGAGACTTTGTGGGAGCATAAGCAGTGGCCGGCGATGTCTCGCCTGCAATCGGATTCCTCCGAGGGCATCCTTCACTCCCTTCAGAAATAGGAAGAGAAATCGAATCTGAGCTAGGCTCGCTCTTCTCTGTAGAGTTAGAACCCAGATCTGGATGTGGTACAGTTTCTAAAGCAGACGAAGCTTTCAGATCTGCCTCAACTACAACGCCAGATGGCGGAGGAGTGATCTGAGATGGAGCTTTGACTCCTGTAGAGGAGTGTGGGGCATCATAACATCCAGCAGAGAGGCTGCTGGAGGAGGAAGCCTTTCCTGTTGAGAGCTTTGTTGTTGGTGCTAGGACTTTAGAGAGTTTTGTGGAGGCAGCCACGAGGGGTGAGATGCGCCCTTTCTTCTTCTTCTTCGCCATCTTCCCCAAAACGAAAAAGTTGTAACTTAGAAAAACTTGAAGGTACACCAAACAAAATCGTCAAAATATTTTGTTAAGAAAATCAGTAAATAATTTCTATCCATATTGACAACTCTAATGTCCAAGTCCAAGACTTATGCCCTTTTTCAAAAAGAAAAAAAAAAAGAAAAAACAATGTCCAAGACTTAAAAAAACTTGAAGGTACACCAAACAAAATTGTCGAAATATTTTCTTAAGAAAATCAGTAAATAATTTCTATCCATATTGACAATTCTAATGTGGACTTGAAAAAACTTGAAGGTACGTACACCAAACAAAATCGCCAAAATATTTTATTAAGAAAATCAGTAAATAATTTACATTTAATTAATTAATTCCGAAAAGCACGGATTTATTTGTCCGAAGCCCTAGATTATCATTTCATTTTCTCATTACCAACTTTTTCTTCTAGTCTTTTACTTTCTCAGCCGCCGATCTCCTCCTCCTCAATGGCTCCAATTGCTGTCGGCGATGTTATACCAGACGGAACCATCTCCTTCTTCGATGAGAATGATCAGCTCCAGACTGTCTCCGTTCACTCTCTCGCCGCCGCTAAGAAAGTCATCCTCTTCGGTGTCCCTGGTGCTTTCACTCCCACTTGCAGGTATACAAATCTCACCAAACTTTTCCCGAAATTAAATTGCAGTAGATCCGTGTTCAAGAGTAGTGTACGAGGGTTTGATTCATGTTGGAGAATTATTATTGATTTATCCGAAATTCGTACTGAATTTGAGATAGGTTTTCAGGTTTATCCTCAATTAATTAGTTTTGTTACTCAAGAATTGTGAATCTTGTGATATAATTTTCTTGATTTAACATTGAAGGATGTACATGATTTCATTCGTTGATGCTAAAGATTATAAATCTTTTTTATTCAATTTTAAATACCTTAACTTGAATTTTGTGTTTTTTTGTTTTTTTCCCCTGAATTTAGCATGAAGCATGTGCCTGGATTCATTGAGAAAGCAGAGGAGCTGAAATCAAAGGGTGTTGATGAGATCATTTGCTTTAGCGGTGAGTATTAATATTTGTATATTGCCGACACAATTTGATTGTGACACACACAAACTCTGAACAATATTTGTATATTGCTGACACAAATGTTTGCTTCTGTTTTGTTTTTGTTGTAGTGAACGATCCGTTTGTGATGAAGGCATGGGGAAAGACATACCCAGAGAACAAGGATGTGAAGTTTGTAGCAGATGGTTCAGGTGAATACACACATCTTCTTGGACTTGAGCTTGACTTGAAGGACAAGGGTCTTGGTGTTAGGTCAAGGAGGTTTGCTTTGTTGATCGATAACCTCAAGGTGACCGTCGCTAACGTCGAATCCGGTGGTGAGTTCACGGTTTCGAGCGCCGATGATATCCTCAAGTCTCTTTAAGAAAACTTTATCATCTTTTGAGCTTGTTGTATTTAAAACCGCTGTATGAGAAAGTAGAGGATTCTTAGCCTTATTTCAGACAAGTAGGCATAATAAAGCGGTTTAGAGTGACTTGGTTTTTCCGATGTTGCGTAATAATAATAAAGTATTGTTTCAAATTCTGACTAATTCACGTGAAGATACATGCCATATATTTGGGCTATACCAGAGTTTTCGGGTATGAAGGTTATGCATTTTTTTATTACTTAGACTTTAGGTTTGTGTTTTCCTCTGTTGCTAACTGTGAACTGAATTTGTGGGATTTGGCCTTGAATGGTGGTGGTTTGGAGTGTTTTTGGTTCTAGTTTTTTAGAAAATGGAAAAATTATAATCACGGAATCATAATTTTAGAATTGTTATTTTCTTATAATTTGGGAAAATTAATTTTACAGAAGTGAGAAAGATAAACACAAAATGTAAAAACACAACGGTTTCACCCAACAAATGTATTATAGCTATTATCCCCGGCAAAAGAAGGCCGAATTTATCATTGATCATTTCAATAACACGGTTCTGTTTTCTTCATCCTTTATAATGATTCTCTGTTAGGTTCCGTGTTCTATTCGGCTATTCTCAGAAACAGAAATTACTAACAACAAGTGAAATCACAAGAAAAAATATAGTTTTATTCTCTACACTTTGTTGTGTCAATTTTCAAATCATACCTTTAAGGTGTTTAATTTCAAAACTACACTCTTTTTATTTGGGGAAAAGAACTAAAAAGTATAAACCCTAAAATATAAATTTTAAACCCAAAAATCTAATCTTGAATCCTTAAATCTAAACCATAAACCCCAAAATCTAGATTCTAGTCAATGATTAATGAATCCAAACTTATATATTAAAATTAGAAAAAATGTAATTTTGAAAATAGTCACACTAGAAATCAAGGACGGATCCAGATCAATATTTTGTATAGGGCACAATATTGAAAAGAAAATAAATAATTTTAAAACTAATAGGGAAAATGAATAAAATTAAAATATGAGAGAGAATAAATAATTATGACATGTTAAGTAAAGAAGAAACGAATATGAGAAGTTGATGAAAGAAAAATTAAAATTAAAATGGGAGAAAAAACTTAACAAAACCGTGAAAGCATGTGGCATCACTGACAAAACTTAAACAAATATGCTACATTTACATTATCAAATTTGTTTTAAAAGCAGAAAATCATGAAATTAGCATGAGGCACTTGCCCCACCTTCTGTAGATCCGCCACTGCTAAGGGTGTATTTTTAAAAAGGGAGATTGGTGAATATAGGCTCAAAAAACTTTTTTTTTGTCATAAAACAATTTCTTTTATATTTACCACCTTTTGACTTTATTACCCTTTAGTGATGAAGTAAACGTTTTTAAATGACTTTTGTAAAAAACAAAAATCCTTAATAAGTGTAGAATAACATGGAGAATGTTATGCTATTTAAAAATAAAAATAAAAAATGTGTTAAACATAAGGTTTTTAAAATTTCTACATTTTCAAATTTGTAAAGTAGAATTCATATTCTATTTATTGCTCTCTTTTCTACTGACAGAAGAATATGATTACTGCTTTATCTTCAATAGTCTAGTGGCCGTAGACCATGAAGTCTAAGTTATGTTCATATTTCTACTAGTGGTAAATTTGGCAAAGATGGATCAAAAAGCTATCCTCTTGTCCACATAACTTTTTTACCTTATTTTGTCATAATACACTTTATAATGCTAAATTTTCCAAATTTAACCTTCAAAATAGAGATTAGTATATTTTTCATATATACAGAAATCATATTAATTTTTAGAAAATAAAATAACAAAGAAAAAAAGGGAGAGTTAGATTAATATTCTCTAAAATGAAGAGCCGTCGAGTTCTAACCTACAAGGGAATTATTTCCCTCCACCAGAGTTTGAACCTGATCCGCCATACCAATGAAACTCTCACCGGAGAAGAGACCAACGCCAATATCAAGACGAGTATGACGATGACGATGATGATTCCACACCTATGCCTAATCTCACCAATCCTAGGCAGAATAAATACCACAACAACTACAATGATAACATTAACCTTACTACACCAAACTTTGCGGGAAAGGTTGATCCACAGGCATATCTCGACTGGGAGAAGAGGATGTACCACATCTTCGACTACTACAACCACCCTGGGCCAAAGAGAGTTGCCTTAGCTGTCGCATAGCTCACTGATATTGCACTCATATGGTGGGACAGAGTGATATCCGACCGGAAGAGAAACAGGCTGAGAGCTATTGATTCCTAGATTGACATGAAAGACACTATGGGGCAGAGATATGTGCCTCCACACTTCCACAGAGACGTACAAAGGCTTTTTCACAACCTTAAGTAAGGCAGCTGAGTAGAAGAGTATTTTGAGGAGTTTGAGAAGCTAAGGAACCGTTTGGAGATCAATGATGATGAAGAGGCTTTGATGGCGCAATTCCTTGATGGTTTACAAGATAAAATATGCCGCAAGGTGGAGAGACAAGTGTATAATGATCTTAAAGATCTTTTTCACTTAGCCATTCAAGCTGAGCAGCACATCAAGAGGAAATCCATCACCACCAGTAACCGACCTCAGTCTACATGCACTACAAGAAACATAGGCCATTTGCGACGGAAATTTTTGTCTCGCAATTCTGTCGCAAATGACGTTAGTCGCAATGACTTTTCCGTCGCAAATTTGCGATGGAAACGTTTCCATCGCAAGTTTGCGACGAATTTGATTCCATCGCAAACTTGCGACGGATATGCAACCACATATACTCCGTCGTGAACTTGCGACGGATTTGCGACCAAATATTTTGCGATCGATTTACGACCACAATTATTTTTTTAATTTTAATTTTCCAGTTATTAAATTAGTTTTTAAACTTTTTTAAAAATAATAAATAAATAAAA